>QCXZ01000138.1:41212973-41359890 GCA_025024175.1 Rhyzopertha dominica
CGACTTGGCAAGGAACTTTCGAGAATGAGCGCGGGACCCTTACAAACGCGGCAAGTCGCATAACGGGGTTGCTATTATTCTATTATTCGGATTTTCGCTCAGCAACTCACCTCGAAGTTCAGGTAAAAGGTGGTCCAGTAACAATTTTTGTCCTCTTGCTCCTGAAACATAACAAACTGAATGTCACCATAACATTCTGTGGGAGGCGTGCTATATATTTGAATATTGTGATAGTGTGGGCTGACAGGTCCGACTTTCTAAATAACACTAACCAATTATCATTCGTAGCTGTAATGTAAATTGAGGTAATGGGCACCGTTAGGAATGAACTGGTTTTTGTAACCACTTTCATAATAGATGAGAAAGATGAAAATGGCAGATTCTTCGAATTGTAATAAGTAATTCTGCTAGTCTAATTGCGTAATTAGTACTCAAATATGTAGCGTCTGCCTCTCCGCGCTTCCATTATCATACATCAGTAATTTACCTGTTGCATTTTAGTTTAAATTCACTTTTTCACTCGTGTTTCTAAAATTTAGTTTACATGAAAGGCAATTTGTGGAATATTATGTTCATAATTTTTATTATTTAATCAAGTATCTATTGTGGGAACATGGATTATTCTCTTTTTGTATCTCGAGTAATACCGCCAAATAAGTAAAAACCTCAGGACATGATAAAGGTACAATATTTTACAAAAATAGCCATGTGGGGAGTAAAAGTATGAATATAAAATGCAAAAGTAGTGTTAATTTGATACGATATAGTACATTCTTTAATCCCAAAGTTACTTTTTGACCTGAACACTTCTTACCTTTCGTTTGGGGGAACATTTTGTGGCATACTAGTGACGGCGCATGCCATCCAGAGATACCTACCGCAGTTTGGAGAATGTATGCATGTTATGCTATAATATAATTCTCAAGCACATCTGTTTATATTTGAGAAACACATTAAAATAATAATCATGCCGATCAAATGCAAAATTTTAGATTGCACTAAGGAAACGATTTATACAGTTTTTCAGCTGCCACAAGATGAAGACTCTTGAACAGTGGATAAAGAAAAACGTACGATGCATATCCTAACAGTCCTAACCTAGTATTAGACAAAAAGCCCTTAATGTGTCCACGTTACATTAATGACAATTTTTCTGTAGTTTACATCAAAGCCAAGGTGAATCAAATTTCAGTTATTTCTGACAAGTACTTAGAATTAATAAAAATGCTAAAAGTATAAAAAAACAGACATAATTGTATAAAAGTTAAGATTGCACTAAGGAAAACGATTTATACAGTTTTTCAGCTGCCACAAGATGAAGACTCTTGAACAGTGGATAAAGAAAACGTACGATGCATATCCTAACAGTCCTAACCTAGTATTAGACAAAAAGCCCTTAATGTGTCCACGTTAACATTAATGACAATTTTTCTGTAGTTTACATCAAGCCAAGGTGATCAAATTTCAGTTATTTCTGACAAGTACTTAGAATTAATAAAAATGCTAAAAAGTATAAAAAACAGACATAATTGTATAAAAGTTAAGATTGCACTAAGGAAACGATTTATACAGTTTTTCAGCTGCCACAAGATGAAGACTCTTGAACAGTGGATAAAGAAAACGTACGATGCATATCCTAACAGTCCTAACCTAGTATTAGACAAAAAGCCCTTAATGTGTCCACGTTAACATTAATGACAATTTTTTCTGTAGTTTACATCAAGCCAAGGTGATCAAATTTCAGTTATTTCTGACAAGTACTTAGAATTAATAAAAATGCTAAAAGTATAAAAAACAGACATAATTGTATAAAAGTTAAGATTGCACTAAGGAAACGATTTATACAGTTTTTCAGCTGCCACAAGATGAAGACTCTTGAACAGTGGATAAAGAAAACGTACGATGCATATCCTAAACAGTCCTAACCTAGTATTAGACAAAAAGCCCTTAATGTGTCCACGTTAACATTAATGACAATTTTTCTGTAGTTTACATCAAGCCCAAGGTGATCAAATTTCAGTTATTTCTGACAAGTACTTAGAATTAATAAAAATGCTAAAAGTATAAAAACAGACATAATTGTATAAAAGTTAGATTGCACTAAGGAAACGATTTATACAGTTTTTCAGCTGCCACAAGATGAAGACTCTTGAACAGTGGATAAAGAAAACGTACGATGCATATCCTAACAGTCCTAACCTAGTATTAGACAAAAAGCCCTTAATGTGTCCACGTTAACATTAATGACAATTTTTCTGTAGTTTACATCAAGCCAAGGTGATCAAATTTCAGTTATTTCTGACAAGTACTTAGAATTAATAAAAATGCTAAAAGTATAAAAAACAGACATAATTGTATAAAAGTTAAGCCCATTGCTAAAGTCTAAGGTTAAAAAGTTGATAGCAACTCAATCCTCAAAACGTGCTTTTCCCAAATAAAACAAATACCTAAACATTCTAGTTTATCTTCATTGCACGGACTAAACTATTTTTTTCTTATGTTTTTTCAAGATAACAAATTTGCAAAGACTTTTGTTAATTTAAAAATGCATTAATTAGTGGCAGGCAGAAATAGGCAAAGATCCAGTGTTACAGGTCTTTCAGTAATTTGCTATTGCAAAATAATCTTCATGTTGATGCCATAATTCTTCTTGAATCTCCCGTAACTAAACCTAGCGCCCTAGCAGGTGAAAAATATTACTGACCAATTAGTTTTAGAAAAAGACTAGAATTTTCTCCATGCCTTTTTACTTAATCGGCAATCCGTCAAAGCTTGAATTCGTCGGCAAAAACGGGGACGCTAGCGAATCGTTTGTTCGGCATCCTTAGTGGAGTTATTCGAATTCCTAACTATGAAAAAAACAGAGATAAGAAGAAAGCAGGAAACAATGCTTTCAAGCAAAGTTGACTGTATGACCACAGCCTGATATGATATGACACAGTAAATAGAATCAACCTTGTTTTAATAACAAAGACCAGAGCACTACTTATAGCCAGTGCTTCTACTGTAAATATAGACATTCCCGGAACACAGAGTAATTCAGAAATTAAGAGATGAGATATAATAATAGTACATCATCAGTTGATTTGGATTTAATAAGTACTTCTGATAATGGGGTAGTAATGCCCCAAATGTAATGCTAATACTTTTTTTTCGACAGCACTTGTTCGTTCACTCCCGAAAACCTTATGACAAAGAGTATGGTTAGAAACAATAAGGCAGATTTTCTCAAAATCATCATCGGATAAAATGTTTCTGTACGGTAATATGAAATAAAGCTTTTTTTGTTTACCTATATACACAGTTCATTTTACTGCAAAGGCATGTAGCAGAAAATAACCTTATGTTAACAAAACGGTCTCCACAAAAAATCTCTTGAAATGTTGTAGAAGAAACTGCACCGATTACTAAAAAATATCAACAATTAGGGAGAAAAATGTAGGTAATCTTAAAGTGTAACTAGGTAATAGCAAAATTTCAATGGCGATAAGATATCTCTCTCTCTCTCTCTCTCTCTCTCTCTCTCTCTCTCTCTCTCTCTCTCTCTCTGGTCTCTTAGACAAGATATAATTTCATCAAATTTTTCTTTGGGCTTTGTAAAGTAAAAAGATACTATACTCTGTGTTTATGCGACTAAAATCGACCCATTCAGAGAAAATTGCAGTTGAATATTAAGGTTCACCTTTTCATTCCTTCATTTTGTTTTTATCAAAATATAATATATAAGTAAGATTTATTTCCGCTGTAACTTAGATAGTCAGTTTTTATTTTTATTAAAAAAACATTCAATCTGATAAGTTATTCATGAGTCGCTTATCTCAGTATCTAAATGAAAAAGCATTTTATAGTGTATCTGAGTTTTTAGAACTCTAGTGTAGTTTTGTTACATTTTCGTGTTTACTGTAACTATAGATATTAACATTTGCATACAAACATATTTACAATGTTTACTTACAAGTCTGATAAGCATCCTTAATTTTATTATTGTACTTTATAGGCAATAAACGTTGTTATTATTAATATTATTATCCTTGCTGTTAGAGAGTATTGCTAAAAGCATACTTGCGAACTAAGGAGTCTTTTTTACTATTTTAGCAGCGCTGGGCAATTCTAATAAGGAAATATAAACAACCCGTGCTATTAGAATAACCAAAAACGGAAAGTCCTTTTCGTAACCCTATAGGTATACCGCCATATATATTTTTATTCTAACAGTTGAAACCAACTATTATATGCCACAATATTCTGCAAAATAGATTTTTAGTTCAAGATTAAAATAAGTTATACTAAAAGTAAAAGGTTTTATCATAAAACTGCACATTTGTGTGTTGGGTATAGCAACATCACTTCAGAACGTTACAGAACTAATTAAATGATGAATCATTTTTTATCTTTTACAAAACCGCATTCTGCATCTCTCATTTTTGTTATCAAACCATTTGTTTTAACAAGATTTCGCGGCTCTTGGAGTCAGAAGTAGAATTTTATTTTGAATACCGAAAACCCTTCTGCAAGAAACTTGTTCGAGTTAAACGATCAACTTTTTATAAGATTCAGCTACTGAATGCAACATGTTATCACTAATATCCGTAGCTAATTTACAAGATTTGGTAGTAATAAGGTAAATTAACATTTCTATATGAAGAAAAGTAAACGAGTTACCTTACAACGTAATAATAATTAATAGATACCAACCACATTATGTTTAAATAATTTGAAGATGCAGACGTGATATATGTAATGGATTTATAAGTAGATAGATGTCATTTGTCATCAAAATCAATACGTGCTCGAAAATATTGATAAAGATCTAGTAAAGACTAAAGAGCCTAAGCTTTAAGAAGTCAGTTGTATTCTATTTCAAGTTGCGATTAACTAAACCCTATCAATCAGATTCATTTGGTTTTTTGCTCTATACGAGCAAACATGCAATCCAAATACTGTTTTTGTATCTTTTTATGATTATTTGCACTTTATCCAAAGACAAAGAACAAACTTATTCTTACGTACTTATTCATATAACGTTTATAATAGTTTTAGGAAAATTTCTATAAAATAAAGAGCAACCTTTTAATGCGAGTTGTAATTCACGGAAACAACTGGCATAACTCTTTTGTCACACGAATAATTTGGCTGACGCGAATTTGAACGCTGATTAGATTAAATTTAATAAAATTACAACTCGTATTACGTTTTATACTTCCGCAAATTACTGGCAGTTCGAAACGATTTTTGCATTCACACGAACAATAATCGTATGCAAACAAGTTTCAGATTATGCCGCATTAAAATGAATTACATTTGTTTGGCTACGGAACATTTTAAATCATTACAGCAAGGTGAGTATGTGGAGAACGCAGGCTGTTTAGCATTGCTATTCCTATGCTTTAGTTTATCTAATCTATAGGCAGGTGGAATGAGCTAAATTATTTGCTCAAGCATTAAACAATGTTTTCCATTTTTAAAGACCAATCAGTGGTTACAATTTAACTAATTAATTACAATTTTTTCACACAACAAACAGGTACACATTTGTCACGATTCATTTATTGAAACGAAATATCAATAAACATAAACAAATGCAAGAATTGAGGGTCTATAACTTCATGACACAGTTTAAATAAAGTACAATTGAAAAACGCCCTAATAACTAAAATAATCTTAATTTATTTGCAAAAAAAGATTTAATATTTGATTAGGCAACTTCAAAACAAGTTTTAGTGTTTTGCTGGTCCTCATTCATTATCAATAAGACGTTTTCAACCAATTTAGCAATGTACTCGGAAGAAATCATATTACACGATTCTATATTTTTTCTGCTTCTTGAGTGACTAGTGTGTATCTTAATTTTTAACTTCAACCAATAATTTTCAAGGTTAACATTAAGTTCAGGTAATTGGGTTGGAGTTTTCACGACATATGGGCAGTTACAGATATAAAGAACGAATTGGATACAAGGTATGCTTGGGGATCATCGTCATCATAAAAACGTAATTCTGATTGATCAAACTTGTTCAGCACTAGCAGCTAAATGCCGGCTTAGATATCCAAATACGTGTATTGATTCATATTACCTTCAATGAGCATAAGTCATATATCACCCTACAACGCACTTCACCGTTATTTTGATATTCTTCTCCTTTGGCTTCTCATTTTGTCTTCTCAAAACTGTTATTTTACCATCAGACGAAAACATGTTTATGTTTGTTTCATTAGCGAAGATTATAGACTTGTTCACGGGCAAATTGTAGCCTAAAAGTTTATTATTATGACTAATGAATCGTTTATTTCTGGAAGTGCAAATTATTATTTCTCGAAACATGTCGAATAGTCTCTAGATTACAAGTTATTCCGAATTGTCTTTGTACGTCAGATGTAATTTTTGGTGTATTTTTTATAATCGTTTTGTRTTTCTCTGACGATCCATTTCTCTATACTTTCAGTTTGGTTTTTTTTTGTTTGCAGCAAACCTTTATTTTGGATTCTGTTTTCACAAGCATATCTCTCTAGAATATGCTGCGCAGTGGACGCACATTCATTCACCACTTTAGCAATATCTAACCGACTAACCCCATTTGTAAAGAAATAATTATCAAATTTCGCTCTTAAATTGTAGTTCGTATTTTATGGAGCAATATCGAAAAAATAATAAAGTAACATTCGGTATGTCAAAATTCCAAATGAATTTGACATAGTCTTGCCGCTGAGACGAGAATTTGTTCAGTATAGTTTCGAAATTCGGGGCTGAGACGTATTTTTACATCTCGAACTAAATCGAGATTTTGCATCAAGAATCTCAAAGCCCATTGAATTCACTACAAAATATACAAATATGTTGTTCATCATTGATATTCTCTTACAAATGCATTCTTATATAAAGCGAGAAAAAGTTTTATATACTGGCATTTTTATGGATTTTTTCCGAAAGTCTTTAATGGTTAAATAGGTACTGATGTACCGTAACAGCAGTCGCGACTTGGACAAAAAAGATATTAATAAATTAATTACTTAATATACCCACAGCTTATTAGGAGTTTAAAATAAAATAAGCAAAATGCATTATGGCGGATGGGCCAGCTGTAATAATCTGGTGCTGTAGGTCAGAACAACTTAAGGCTGTAATAATTAACTTAAGCGGAAAGCTTATATAACTACCGAGTGCAGAAATATTTTTGAACTTAAGTAAAAATTGTTTGTGTATTCCATTAATAAATTAGTTTCATATTGAAAGAGTAAAGATTAGTATTTTTAGTGTAATATATATACAAAATCTAAAATGCCAAAATCCCGTCTAGTCTTGAGGTAACATCCACGTTTCTTGTTCGCATCGATAATTTGGAGACTTTTATTGCAATCTCAATGCCTCGTATTTTTATGTTTATTGATATTTCTTTATTTTTCGTAATTTCCTTGCGTTTAAGACGCATTTTTGTATCAACATTAGTAAATAAATTCGTCAAAATAAAACTGCTACGCAAGTTTAAAATAGTGGCTTGAATTTGAACAGGGTTTTTGACACCGTTCGAAAAGTGCTAGACAGAAAGGGTATCTAGGTAACATGTAACAAATAATCAAGATGGACGTGTGGCATACATGGAATTCCTTAAGGATCGGACGGTCGGAGCAGATTATATAGTAGGGTCTTAAAAAATCTGTATGAAAAGATGGATACGAACAAATGAAAATCATGAGCACGCGAAAAAAAGCAAGAATATGCCATCTTTTTTGTCGTTCCCATAGTCAGCCATCGAATGTAAATAATGTTCGGGAGGCAAGATTTATAAAATAAGTTTTTAAACTTAACATAACGTATGTAACAAAAGTTTTGACAAAAAAATGTTTTGCGGAATTTTTCGAAATGCATTAGCATTATCGTATTACCATTGCGTGCAAAAAAAATGTCAATACTTATAACATCTGTACTGGTTTGGTTTGCAATTCTTTAAAATGTCTTACAAAATAGATATATGTAAGAGTATTTATATTTATAGGTTACTTAGCCAAATTCCCGAAAGGGAAATTGTGCGCATGTTTCAAAATCAAAATATTTCGTTTATTCAGTTTCGTTTCCTCTTATATCATTTATTTGAAGGTTATGTTTGTTTCGTGGAATTTAGGAATATAAATTAAACAAACAAAATTTTTTTTAGTTGATATTCAAGTGTTATTTTGTATCTTTGTTGAACATCTCGTCTTTTTAACATCAATAATCGTGTTTTTTAATAATGTACTTATGTAATTTTAAATGTAAGAAAGCCCCAGATGATGTAAGGCATTTTGCTCAAGCAATCATGATGACGATTGAGCAGATGGAAACGGTCGCTTTGAAAACGTTGTAATAAACCAGCACACTGATCCTTTTGTTTTACATTCCCAAATTCCACGAAACAAACATAACCTTCAATCTTATAGGTTATAGGTCGGTGATTTCAAGTTTCCCATATGACCATCAGTGGGGAATTTGCTAGAAATGGTTTGAAATTTCGTAAAAGACAAAAATGTCCTAAATATACGAATGCCCAATTACAAAGGATACCACGATGTTGTCGAATGCTACGAACCGATGATGATTGTTATGGACGACCAAAAGTATTTTATTTTTGCGAACGCGGAAATGAAAGGAAATTACGGTTTTTATACAGATGATATCGAGAACACTCCGGATAATGTTAGATTTAAATCTAAAGCAAAATTTGCCGACAAAATATTAGTATGGTGTGTGATTCCTGAAGCTGGTGTTTCACGCTCCTATGTTGGATATATTAGAGGCGAAGCTATAGATGCAAATCTATATACGCGAAAATGTCTTCCAAAATTATTAAATTTTATTAGAACACATCATAATGGAGGCAAAATTATGTTCTGGACAGATCTGTCATTATGCACGTACAACAAGGGAATGGTACCAAAACACGGCAATCATTCAAATCCTTCACAAGCACGACCAATCGAAGAATTTTGGAGTCTACTAAGTAGAAAGGTAGAAAGGGTGCGTGAAATAGATATTGGGATTATCCAAAGGCTGATGCGACATGTAAGGACAAAATTACGTGCTATCGAAGACCGAGGACCCTTGTCGGTGATGTATTTCTTGAAATATGCTCTAGATTAGTTACAAAATGTAATACTATTTCATTAGTTTCAGTATAGTTAGTTTTCTACTTTGTACTAGACTAGACGATTATTTGTTAAGAAAAGCTGCCTATAGAACTTCAAATATCACAGTATTTTAATGTTAGTAAAAACTTATATACTGACTTGCCTGAAGTAGGTAAAAGAAAATAAGGCATAACTTATATAAAAAATAAACAAATAACCATTAATAAAGCATTTTTTATGCTTGTAAGTGCCAGGCAAGGAGAAAAACAGATTACCGTATTGACTATCGTTCCTGCGTAAAATGATAGGGGCCTCTAGCAACAACGTTTACCCTGTAAACAACTCAGCATATTTTATTTATACGATTTAGTTGCAGATAATCTGAAGAGGTTCGTAAATAATTATTGCTAAGTCCACCAGAGATTATCTAATAACTGAAGGAAATTGGTACTCCACTAGTAAGCAGTCAAAATCGCTACACCTTTAATAGAGATTATTATCTTATCGCCGTGGAACAATTTAACCTTATCAAAACGAAAATAACAAATCCACGTGAGCAAATTGCATTTTAATTTGCATTTAATGTCGCACAATTTGCGACATCTATATATACATATCCGACATGGATCACGTAGTAGATTTGGGATGTTGTAACCTGTTTTTGATGAATTAACTAACCACATACGAAGCTAACAAATTACACTCGGCCGTATTTAACTTTTTATTTGGTCGAAATGTCAGTTGTTTGATGTGGTAGCCGATCTGAAATCCGACGTTGAGTAACTTTCGGTGTGCCGTGAAAGTTAACATCTCGTTGGACGACGAAAACAAGGAAAAAATGATTCGAATGAGTTGTGGTCTTAGGACTCAAGAGATGCTTGTCAAGGAAAAGTTTGCGGTGCGCTTGTGGCTGAACACAGCATATTTTTTATTGTAGTATGCAATGAAAAGGTTTAGGCTTATATCACCAAGACACTAAAACTAGTTAGACTTGCAAAAAATAAACTGGCATTGGGTTATAGACTATTAAACGACATTATTGGCCAATTATCAAAGACCAGGTCAGGTTATTTCTGTGAACTTCAAAACTATGTAGAAGATTTCCATAAACGTTTGACGTGAGATCTTACAGATCGGCAGCTCGTGAGAGAAAACGGGAAATGATGCCCTTTAGTATGAGCAAATTAATCGCTGGGTCTTTGTAATATTAAATTAAATTTTAATTTGCCATTTATTACAACAAATGAAAGTTGACGAGAAAAATGTAGCGGAAAGTCAGGAGTATACGCGCTGTATAGGTCCTAAAGGCTTAAATCGACCCTCATCTCTGTGAAAAAGTCCTTTTGGTATTGCGTAATTTCATATCTTCAAATGTTGATACTTACAGTAAACAAGGACCAAAAATATTAAAAAAGTTTCAAAAATTAAAGAGTATTTTTGAATGATCGTAAACAGTATGGCATTTTTGTTTCCATTAAATAACCATTTTATTAAGTGATTTCTCAAACGGCATACGAATCGGGTGAGATTGTCATACTAATGTTCAATTAAAATTGCGCCAATACGAGGGTGAATGCTTTCAGCGTCCATAAATATAAGATAATATTTTGTCGGATAGATCGCTGTCACTTGAAAACACTGACAAAAAGTTAATAGTCTGACGTTTCGATTACACCTGTAATCTTTGTCAAAGACGAAGAACCTCAAAATTTGCCTGACACAAGTTCAAACAAAATTTTGTTTGAATACACTATACAGAACTTGCACATACATACCCAAGCAGTTTATCAGTTACAAGATTCAAATTCATACAATTGCCTAGAATACAGAAAGAAGTTGGAAGGTAAAGCCATAAATTTACTGCTATCAACATGTATAATAAGCTGCCTGGTAATTTAAAACAACTTAGTGGATACGATTTAAAAAAAAAATTAAAAAGTTATACAAAAAATGTGTTATAACCGTTACAGTTAAGCAACATGCTGCTAGGGTTTATGTATTTATTTGTGTCAATAGATTAATTTTTCTTCTGTTTTGTTTTGCAGGGATTTATTATTGTTTTGTTATAACTACGTTTTTGTTATTACCCAGTTTTAGGTTGTTTTTGCCAGACTGCGTACAGGTGGTTTATACCTCTGCAGAGTACTGATGTATTAGTTACTATTATTGCGATCTGGTTTAATAATAAATAAATAAAATTGTTGTATACATCTGGCGGTGTATTTTAGATACCTAAATGTTTTCTATGTTTGTACATTTACAAATAGTAACACAAATACATAAAGAATTTTCTATATTTAAAATAACCTTTAACTAAACAAGTATCCATTTATTTGCAACGATTGTGAGTTTGTTGAATTTTTGCGAGTTATATTTTTGATAGTTTCTCGTACCGAAATATACAGGGTGTCTCTAAATTCGATGTCATAATTTTTATTGCGTGTTCCTGACGTGAATTTATGACGAAAAGTCTATATAAACATGTGTCCGAAAATGCTTCATTTTTGATATACAGAGTGTTGAAGTCAAACAAAAATTTTCGATTTTTTTTTTATTTTTTAGAGAACGGTTTTTTGAAACTTTACGAATTTTGGCAGAATGTTATAATAAATCACGGCTAATAAATAATCCGGCATAAAAGATTTTTTCATATCTTTAACAGAGGCGGCGTACGGGGAGGGGAAGAGGGATTTTCTCTTTGAAAAAAAAAGTTGTGTGTGAAATGTCAAAAAGCTCGTTACTATTTTCAGAAAGAGCAACAAATAAGGTACAAAAAAGGATCTCTTATTGCATTTCGCTAGAACGAACCGTTTTCGAGAAAATCGAGAAAATATGAATTCCTACAGGTTGGTGCAAATAGACCAAAAATTAACTTTTTTTATTTTCCAAAGAAATTAACGTTTATATGGCAACAACTTTTTGAAATAATTTGAACTATATCATTGCAAATGATCAGACCTAAGGATTACCTCCATATCTAAACAGTGACGGCAATTTGGGGAGGGGGAGCAAGAAGTCTTTTTTATAAAAAAAATGTTTCCACATTTTTAAATTGTTTCAAATATTATGAAGATCAGTTAAAAATATTAAAAGAAGAAAAATTTACTTTTTGTACTGCTGAGACAAGCCATTGTTGTAAAATTAAGATTTTTAATAACGCCAAATGCAAGTTGCATATCTAGCTTTAAAAAATAATTAGTTTAATTTAATTAATTAATTTAATTTTTCTTTTTTATATATTACTGGTCTTTATAATTATTGAAACGGTTTAAAAAATGTGGAAACAATATTTTTATAAAAAAGACTTCTTGCCCCCTTAAAATTACCGCCACTGTTTAGATATGGTGATAATCATTGTGCCTGATCATTTATCATGATATAGTTCAATTAATATAATTATTATATATAATATAAATAAACAATATAATTATTATAATTATAATTAATATAATTATATAGTTCAATTAATCCCAAAAATTTGTTGCCATATAAACGTTAATTTCTTTGGAAGATAAAAAAAAGTTAATTTTTGGTCTATTTATGCCAACCTGTAGGAATTCAGGTTTTGTCGATTTTTTCGAAAGCGGTTTGTTCTAGCGAAATGCAATAAGAGGTCCTTTTTTGTACCTTATTTGTTGCACTATCTGAAAATAGTGACGAGCTTTTTGACATCTCACACGCAACTTTTTTTCAAAGAGAAAACTCTTCTACCCATCCCCCTACGCCGCCTCTGTTACAGATATGAAAAAATCTTTTATACCAGATTATTAGCCGTGATCTATTATAACATTCTCTCAAAATTCGTAAAGATTCAAAGAACCGTTCTGTAAAAAATAAAAGTAAATCGAAATCTTGTTTTTAACTTCAACACTCTGTATATCAAAAATGAAGCATTTTCGGACACATGTTTATATAGACTTTTCGTCATGATTTCACGTCAGGAATACGCACTAGAAATTATGACATCGAATTTAGAGACACCCTGTATAATTTAAGCGACTGTTGAATTTAAAAGATTGTTTATTTTCAGGCATAATTTGAATTAAAATAAACTTGTCACTGCATTTAAACGTCTTAGAATTTTTCAGATTATTGAATTAAAACAATTTGTTTGATATATGAGAATCTGTGTTTTAAACGTTTTCAAATTCTTACGATTGTTGAATTTATTAGATAGTTTCACTTTCACCCAATTTTGTTAGATTCACATGCTGCGTTCAAGTATTTGCTTTATTTAATACAAGCTATTTTCTATCTGTAATAGTTTATTTATCGGATACATTAATTTTCAAACAATCGTACAAATGTGTCGGCCCATATTGGAAATAAAGCTTGGGGGTATTTCAAGTAGTACTGCTATCGTGTCATCACTCTTAGACAAAATTGGGCTCAGATGGCGCTAAATATGCGTGTACCAGAGTTGCCTGTTTAAGTGACTAGAAAAACGTAGGTTGTTTTTCAATTTGGGCTCAAAGTGCAAAGAAATAATAAACACTAAAGAAAATTAGATATTAGCAATCAAGATAAGATAACGGAATGCCTCAAAACACCGAAGCTGGACCACAAACGTACGTTATTAGATCTTACATTAGACAGATAGGATGCACGTGGCATAAATAATACCCCTGAACGCTTCCCTTACTCTATTTTTCATATCTTTCGAAGTGGTAAGTGGCTCTTAGTACACAATATTTTTAATGTAGCCCCATAAAAAGTCTAAGAGTGTTAAGTCAGGTGATCTTGCTGGGTAACGAACTTGTCCTGTTGTTGCTATTCATTTTTGTAGAAATCTGTTGCTAAGCCACAATGTTACTATTTGTTCATTTTCTATACATTACGGTATCCAAATGAACATTTTAAAGTAAACCAAACAATGCATTCTCTAAAAAGTCTCGATATCGCAAGGAATTTGAAGTATACCTTCAAAAAAGAATGATCCTATTAAATAACTTCCAATAATTCCGGCCCATACATTTGTGGATTATGTTGTATTCTATGGTGCGGCTTTTTATCGAACAGTAAAATAATAAAATCTATAAAAAAAACTGCTGCAAATTGAATCAATACTTCCACATACAATTGTCAAAATGACATTTACGTTTTTCTCTGTACACATTTTTCTAAGACAAACGGTTCTCGTAACATTAGCTCTCATCGATGCTTATTTTATTTAAAAATAAACATTAGAAACTTTAAAAAATACGTTTTTGGTTCTTGAGAACTACGGAGCAACATAAACGTGTGGTCTTCACAACACTTTTCTACGCGAAAATATCCAACTTTCCTATTTTAAAGCAGACTGAGGATTCCATAATGAGCGTACTTCAGCTTTATATTATTGTTATCCTTCAATTTTACCAAGGTGTTCATAATATTATCTAAGGTATTTCTGAGACATTTCCAAAAGTGTAGCGTTTATCAATCGCCATTGCTGCATAAATGATCGTTTAATAGTTTAATGCTCGTTAGGTTTAGTTTAATGTGAATACATACCTACAAACTCTCGGAATACATATTGTTGCAGTAGGTATTTTAATAATAAATTATATAGATTTTAGCTTGCCAAAATATCAGACTTTTTCTGAATATCTGTCACAAATAGAAATATATACGACTTAAGGTTGCGGTATCGCCATAAGTCGACACACATTTTTTGGAAAAAGTAATTTTTTACACAAAAACATCAATCCTTTCTGAGGAAGATGTTTATACTGAAACTTGAAGGAACGTTGATGAGTTGTGGCCATGTAGTAGATTGCTTTTCTTCGTGTCCACACAGTATAAAATCTGAAAAGTAACATAGCGATTGAAACTTATTCTCACAAAAAATATCGTATTTTTATTGTACCTCTTAAAATATAGGTACAGCGTTTAATCTAACAGAACCTAATTTTCAATCAGCCAGTTTCATAATTATCAGCAAAGTCAACCACCCACTGGCAAAAGCAGTAACTCTAACATTTTTTAATTCGGTCTAGTTATGCGCGTACCCGCAGGCTAACATGTTCTCGTTACTTTTTGTTGTTACGTAGCCTACGCGGATGTAAGAAAAATACACTAGCCGAAGCTCGCTAAAACCAAACGTAATAATGTTATTAAAATCGCGATGGCAAAATAAATTTCATTTTTTGGTTAATAGACATGACAAATATATATGTTATATACAAGAAAATCACCACATACATATATTTACAAAATACAGAGCAATATGAACAAATTAAAAGAAAAAGTTAACTAACAGTATAAGTACTCGTAAATACGGCGTTCAAAAGTGTTCCTATCCCAAAGTCCAATTGCTCATGTTTATATTAGAAAAAGTTATCTATCATTATCAAGTGCTAACTAGGTTTTTGGGAAATTCAGGAACTTAATATATCCCTGCATTACGAAGATCGTATAACAGTTGCAATAATGAATATCGATTTCAGAAATACCAGTTACAATATAACCTCAAAAGCAAGTAAAAATAATAAAGATTTAGAAAAAACTACGAGTCATTCTTGGAAGACAAAAATCTAATTTCAGACTATCGCGAAAATCCAGGAGGTCATAGATCACATTTGTAGCACGCGCGATTTATAAGGTCAAAACAACTCGACTCGTCAAAGTATCACAATGTAGCACATAATCGCAAGTTGCATCCAATTTATCAATACATGGTAAACCGAAGGCAGATATATTAAAATAGTAAGATGCCAGAAGTCAGATTTGTTTGACGCTTGTGTATCTGAACTGGTAATTGACAATGTGCAATACTTTCACATTTTACTGATAAACCAAAGTGCAATACAATATTGTATCATTTTGCGCAGTTCAAGTTACATGTATACAAATATTCCAACAATGCCACCACAACAACAATGCTAAAAATATGTATAAATTGTGGTATTCTATCATTTTTTATCCTGCATTCAATTTATTTATAACTAGAGGGAAATATTTATATAAATGATAACTTATAAGTGCGCACAGAACTGTTCAATCTTTGCGCTAACTGTTCAAACTTACTTGGACGTAAAATGGCAAAAAAATTGCACAAAATCAAGAAGCCAACTACATGTACTTGACACATACTCCTAATATTGGAGGTAGGCATTGCAGAAAGGCATTAAGCAAGAAAAGGCGGTCAGTAAAGTCATGTGTTGTGGATGAAATTATTTTGGAAAATACACACAAGGTGAGTGTCAATATTGAATCTATTTAGGAATCACAAAAAGTCACAATTTTAACATCGGAACAATCCAAGTCTTACCAACCGTTGATGTAAGAAGGATTTATTTCAGCCTGTCATACTATGCAAATGAAGAAAAGATGGACTAAAAAGTAAGTTGTTCACGTCTAAGACAAATATTATTATTGTTACTGTTAGTAATAGTTATTTATTTATTAAAGATTAAATGTTTACTGTTGGGTTACTTAAATGCTGTGTTGGATATTGTTTGTTTACTAATTGGTTTTTCGAAACTGAAGAAGCGGAAAATATTTTATCACCACTATGAAAAGTTCATGATGACATGCATGACTCGTCAAGTGGTAAGAAAATGTATTTAAAATAATCTAGACATTTAGCAGTCGTGCTTAGTTTTCTGCAACCAAAAGTTCACAAACGCTCGTCTCTCACGTATCTATATATACAAATAAAACATAACGTTAAGATTAAGGAAAACATTGATAAATCGCGATTTCTTAACTCCATGAACTTCAACGACGTATATTGTGACTTTTATGTTACAGAAGACTTATAAGGATGCCAGAGCTTACATAAGTACTTGTCAGTCAAGGTAAAGCCTTTTCTTTAGTTCACATATTATACAAGTTTAACAAACGGGAGCTTGGAGCCTGCCAAAGGCAAGAGCTTTCATAGCTTACATATTCAAGATGTGAGATTGGCCTGGTTAGTTTAAATTTGTGAAACAAGATTTACTCTTCATAACTAAAGGCAATTTATAATTTATTATTATATTTCTACGTACAACAAAAATGTTAATTAAAATACGAACTGAATGTGGCAGGATTCTTATTAAACGATAACTTAGAAAATCTAAATAAGTACTCGTATTTCGGCGGCTAAGCAACCATCTTCAGTAGAAGTATAAGGTAAGTAAAGAAATTTAATAGAATGATATCCTCATCTACAATTCTTATTGGAAATGTAGTCAGTATAAATAAGGATGTTTTGTTGACCTATGTTAATTTCATGCTTGATGGTTTGTATAAATGTCTGACCTGTCTTTTTCAACTATCTTATCCTTCAGGTTTCCTAAAAGATTTATTTATAGTAATTTTAGCACAAACCATCCTGGAACCATTTCGTTTAAAACTGAAGTATATGTTATCTAAAATATACTGGGCAGGCCAGACGTCGTTCTATAGGAATTAGATTTAAACATTGAGATTGGGGAAGTTTGATAAATAAAATGTCGCCAAACAATTCACCCCATAACTTCCAAAAACTTAAAATTAGCGAAACCAATTTTTAAAAGCACGGAAATAAACACCTTTAAAATAATCTTTATTCATAGAAATAAAGATAGTTTAATGAATTCACGAATTCAGATTTAGGTCTGATTCCGATATCCGCGTTGTTCGAACTAGTTACAGAATAGATAAAATATCCAATCAAGCGTGAAATTCACATAGTATAAAAAGGGATGTTTTGTTAACTTGACTCCACTTCCACTGAGAATTTGGTGGTTAAATCCAGTTAAAGATTTCAGGAAGCCGCTTATTTTATAATTCTACTGAAGATAGCAGCTTGGCCGTTTAATATTTATAAATTTGTTTAACGAATAGGTATGTTGGTTTACGTCAAATTCTTAACATCAAAACTAACAGTTGTTTTTATAAATAATACTAGATGAAAATGGCAGTGACTACTTTAAGGCAATTTAATGAATGGTGTAATCTGCCAAGGTTGCCGAATCTTACGTCTGCAGAAGATTAAAATTACCAGAACATATCTCAGCCCAGACAAACATTTAAAAAAGGTCAATGTAAGGAAATAATTGCCAGTTTGAAAATTGGTATGGTTGTTTCTTTATATATAGGTACAATACAACATACTAAAGGTCTTGTAGGGTGGTAGACGAGTGGAGGGTGTTTTAAAAGTATTTACTGATATTTTTGGGTAATGTATTTAAAATGTAAACCTTAATATTTAAATGACATTTTACGATTGAACATAATACATCAAATTAGAGGTAAATGTTTTTTTCATCTTTAGGCAGATAGCCGTCATCAAAATACTGTGCCATGTACTGAATAGGTAAGATATTGATACAACCCACCTAAGCATCAAAATGAGAGCAAGGTAGCAATCACAGGCGCGGAAATCTATTTACTGGTATTATTGATCATACTAGCTCTTCCTAAAATATGATATACTATTGGTGAAACATGCAACAAAGTAGCCGAGGGTGAATGCTTTCAGCGTCCATAATATAAGATAATATTTTCTCGGAAAGATAGCTGTCTCTTCAAAACACTGACAAAAAATTATAAGTCTGACGTTTCGATTACACCTGTAATCTTCGTCAAAGACGAAGAACCTCAAAATTTGCCTGACAAAATGAACAAAATTCCTGATAAAGATAAATGTTTGTAAGATTGTCGTTTCTCCAAATCGCTAGCCACCTAGTGTAAAATCTCCCGTGACACGGAACCGAACTCACGTAATTATCTCTGGGTTCGACTTTAATTTATTGCTTTATGGTTTTAATACCCGTATAACGCGAAAGCAATTACTCTGGTAGCCGGCAGACAGAAATATCAGTAAAACGCGAATACCTTCTTCTAACGGCAGATATAGGTGATTTATTAATTTACTACTACCGCATCATATATAACAATGGAAGCAGATTCTTAAATTATTCCGGGAATGGATGCAAAGCAATAAACAACAAACACATCGTTACGATCACTTAAGTGATACTGTAATGTTCATACTTCACATACAAGTTTCTCGAAAACTTGCGCTATAAATAGTATTTTCACGAACACTTGAAAACGAATTTTCCTGAACTGGCGCTAGTACAAGAAATTCGTTTTCTTCAATAACCTGAGTGGCCTTGAAATTTTTAGGGTAATACACCCGTCTACTGCCTTTGACATATCATGCAACAGTCTTCGAAAGATTTCCTTGGGACCTCATCTGTTGTAAAAACGTACAGCATACATTCTGGAAGCTAACAATGGATTTTGCACACATTTTAAAATAATAAAGACTATGCCAATCAGCTCGTTATTCGTAAGACATTTTCAAAAATCAGTAAAAAACGCACAACAAAACGCATCTTAACTTGTCGCAACAATGACAATTTCTAATAGGAAACAGTCACCAACTGTTAAATGCTATGAACTTTATATCTATTGAAGAAACAGCGACAGTCTTCTATTATTTAAATTCTGCATCAACGATGCAAGAATATTGGTACCGTTCTATTAAAAAAATCAAGTTATCTATATTTAAATTTGTCTACATTGCAATTTGCATATCATAGAAATCGCTGAAGAGAAAATATCAAAAGTTAGTGCTTAAATAATGGTTTTCTTAAGCACTACAAACGTCATTTTTTTACAAAATGACAGATAACGCTAAAACAGATTAATATAGACCACGAGTTTACTTAATAAAGTGATATTAAAATAATAAAGTCGGTATGTATTTCGGGTATAATCGGATGTATATAAACCCATATATACTTCGATAATTTGTATATTTCGCCTTCTAGCTTTTTTGGGTTCCTTTTTAAAAGTGTAACAATTTTCTTTTTATTTTATTAATAGATATCAAGATAAAAAGTTGTTTGCCCCCTCTTTGAATAAAACCCTGGATTCAACAGAGACCAGAAATGAGGTCCATAGCCAAAGTCGTCAACTAGACGAATCCTGATGAACAAGATAAGGCTGATAATGAACCAAAAGTTCGTCAGTAAATTCAATTGATGTGCACGTAGCTCTAAACGCCACAAGTCGAGAGTAGTATTCGAAAATAAAACAACAAAAACTGTATGATCAATATTCATTTGAAATAAGGCGTAAGATTGGTGAGCTGTATTTTGATGTTTTAATAAATTTTTCTGCTAAACCCTATTCGTCATTGTTTGGCAATCTTTAAAACATAGGTACTATTAAAGAACTTACTGAGCAAGCCTTTAGGCTGCACAATTTGAGACGATAATGACAATGTTTTCATCCTGTTAAATATTTTCTTCTTAAAAAAGCATTACTAAAATTTGATTAATAGAAATAATACTTTAGGTGTATAACAAAAACAAAAAAAAACAATAAAGAACTAACTGTATGTGTGTTGCTCTCGTGCACTTTAAAACTAAAAGAAGGAGGAAAACGTAAACATTTAATATTATTTATGTAGAATTGTCCGAGGAATTGTCCTTGTTTCAAACCCAATATTTTGTATTGCATTTTGTCATTAAACAAATTATGTAACGTTTAAAATAATGCAACCAATATAAAAAAGCAAAGAATGTCTACTTCTGAATGGGACGTTCCTGCAAGAAATTAATTATGGTTTATTAATTATATAATAACAAACGAAGATCGCCACAAAATGCAATTAGAAAATCAATGCGACATAATATGTGCAATATTTTTCTGTAGGTCACAATTATTTTGAATTGTAGAATAAATATTCGTGAATGTTCCTCATCAGAACTCACTCCTTCAAACATACACACTAGCAGACGATATCGGTATACATTTTAATAAACGCATTATGTAAAAGTATGTTTCCATTTTTAAAACAGGAAATGAAAATTGTGTACCAAAAAGTACTAATGTGCGTATTGAAATGGAATACAATACAATGCATAGTGCTAATGTAGAAAAAGATGTATGTTCCACAAATAGCAATGTGTTGTTTCACTTTTTAAAGTATACTAGTACTATCTCAACAAAAAAACAAACGTAGAATAAATGAATTTGTGTTCCATTTTCTATAAAGTACATTCAAAAATAAAAAGATTTCCGAGAAGTTTCATACACTAAATAAATATTATTATTTTGATTATCAGGATAGTGGAAAAAACAAACTTATGGTTTAATTAAGTCGACAGTTTCGTGTATTACTTATTTATTACACTTCTTCAGGACTTATTAAAACATAAAACATATATGGACATCATTATTCATTGCACAGGTAAAAATAACATAACCTAAGTCGTTTTAATTAATATGTATATTTAATTAATACGTGTTTTATGTTTTAATGTTTTAATAAGTCCTGAAGAAGAGTAACAAATAAGAAATACACGAAACTGTCGGCGTAATTAAACCATAAGTTTGTTTTTTCCACTATCCCGATAATCAAAATAATAACCATCTTGATGGAAAATAGTCAAATAAATCAATATTCTTAATCATAATGTTATCATGCTCGTCTTTTTCTCAATTCTCCGAAAATTATCCTCAAAATAAGTGTAGTCCGGTAATTTTAAATTCCTATCGCAGAATTTTTTGGCAAAATCTGCTCGTAATCTATTCCAACGTACATTTCCAGCACACTTTAAACTTTCCAACAGMAAATMAGATTTCCGCAGATTACATAAATAGCCGCAAACTACCTCCTAATCAGGACCCAAACAATCGAACTTATAACAAGAACAGGAAGTGAAGTGCTGTTTAGAAGTAACAATCAATTAGTTACGCTGTCAAGTAGTAGGAAATGCGTAAATATGACCCTAGATAATCAATTTGTCGTAAAATCGGCATAACAACAGTAATTTTAACTGCAGTGATCGTTAAGATATAAGGGATTTGCAAAAAAATACTTGACGGAGAATGTAAATTTTGTTTATCTGGGTCAAGTTGACGCGATAAAAACTTCTGAGACCCCCATCATTAAAAGCAGATGTTTGACAAAGATTAGATACCTAGAACTTCTCTAAATTACGCAATATGACATAAGTAGTTAGATTGTGGCAAGCAGAATTAGTTTGAAGGTACCAACTGTCAGAACTAGACATGATTTAAAACTTTGCATTTGGCGTTGAAAATATTCTATCCAAAAGTAATTATTTTTGTACAAAAGATGGAACATAAACCTGACATTACACTAATTTTTACCGCAGTAAAATTTATTTGAATAACATGAAATGTAAAAAGTGATGATTACTAAAATCGTTACGCGTGACACGGTATACATTGAAACTGCGAGATAAAAAAAATACAGCCTTTTTTTATTTTCGTCAGGTAAATCAATTGTTACAACGGAAATGCGGGTTTAATAATACCTGTTATCTAGGTACAAATTTCACTAAACTTTAGCGTGTTTACGTCGAACAGGAACTGAACGCTCTTAATACGTACGTCAGCATAAAAAATAATGTCGAGTGTTCATCAGTTATGATATGATTAGTAAAACCAGTGGAGGAGACGTATACTTGCAGAGTTAAGTAAAATAAATAGTTGCAAATTCCAAACACAATATGCTGTTACCCAATAATATTACCACGCATATTACTCAAAATGTTAATATACACTCACAAAGCAGGTCGTTAAAGAATACTAAATAAACTCAACATCATCACGCGATTTTCATGAAGTTTAATAGTTTAAGAAATATCTAACTAACGTGTGGAGTTGGAGTCCAATTTGAGTAAATCAACAACCAACAATAAAAAGTGTTTCTAATGTTTACCCATAGGTGTATGTAATATACTTTTTACAGTTTTGATTCTTTATGCCTCCACATCATCAAACCTTAACTATCATCGTCTTTGACAGACTTGAAGTTGGTCAGGACCGGATTTTAATCTTTTAAACATAGTGTTTCAAATTACTAAGTAATAACAAGTCTGTAATACAGTATCCGACATAATCGAAACGTTTAAAACTGAACAAAATAGGTGAAGAGTTAACTAATTATTATTATTATATTATTGGTGTACCCATTATGTGTACGTTTTTTGCAAAAAATGGTTTTGTTGTTCCTGCTACCGAAATTATATAAAACATTACACCTGGGAAACTAAAAATAATTCTTCGACCCCATGAGATGCAGAAAGTGCGTTACAAATTTTTTAGAAAGCGGTAAATATTTAACCAAATAATAGCTGATTTCCTAATACTGAGGTAAAAGATTATGAATTGAAGTGTGTATTTCCCGATGCTAATTTTGTAGTAAGTGTTCAGTTTTTTCGTTCGTGTATTTCTTATCTTCGTAGGGAATTACTTCCAATTGGCAAACGATGTTAAATTTCTTGATGACGGACAGGCAGCTACTTCAAGTTATTCAAAATACTAATTAAATATAATAAAACTTCTGAGATGACTAAAATACATTATGAGACTGTACGTGACATAGTAATGAAGAACAGAGAACAGAAATTACCAATTTGAAAATAATCACGCAGGATCAATAAGGAGAATAATATATGATGCATATAAGAAAACAATACTTTACATTATTTGTTGCAAAAATCCTGAAATAATAATAATTGATTATTCATATAAATGAGTATTACAGCGTACTCATTTATATGAATGATCCGTTACTATTTTTACAGAATTTTTACAAATTTTTGTCAAAATATCAATGTAACAGTGACATCAAACACAGTTTTATTATTGATCACGGCCAATTTAATTTAAAAAAATCATAACACTAAACTGCAATTTTTCCGGAAAGGGTCAAAGAAAAAAATACTTGACCATTTTAAAGTTAAGGGATAAAATGTGCACATCTTTTTAACGGCTTCTGCTTCAAATAATACTAGCCAAAATTTGATATAATTTGATATAATCAACCGGTCTAAGAGACATTTTTTAAAAACTGTTTCTCTTCCCCCATGTTTAAGAGTCAATATCTCAGTAAGCAGGCGTTATTTCAAAAAAAGTTATACTGTAAAATAGTGTTATTTTTGCACCATCAGTTTTCAGATACCGAGAAGTTGTCCACATAATACGGGACACTCTTTATACTTAATCCGATGCATTTTAAATATTTGTATGACTTGAAGCAGCTATTTTCCATAAATAGTCCCACAATAACTCTCTTCGAGACGACCAGTTTGTCATTTAAAGAAATAAACTTAAAATAATTCAGTCGAGAGAATTTTTGGAAATAATGTGTATAATGATAGTGGTTGAAAATCTGTTCTTAATTAGGTGGAACTTTATAAATAAATGAACGAGAACTTGAACATTCATCAACTAAAAACTGCATGCAACCTCATTATTTTTACTATTAACAACGATTACCTATGTAGATTATTAGTATTTTAAGAGTCAATGTTAACATCGATTTCTATTTTATAGTATTAAAAATTGTCATTTGTTGTGGTCTATTGATGTTTATAATGATATAATTTAATAATTTCATACGAAAATCTGTAGACTACCTAATACTGAATGGCTAAATACTCTAACAGTAATGATTACTACAAAAATCTTAAGAATATTAATTAAACAACCTTAATAGATCCACAAATTATCGGTAGTTGAAAATAAAAAAACCTTGCATCCTAAAACCGTCAATGAGTTCGAATATGGCAGATGAATCAGTTATGATAATCTGGTGCTGTAGATCAGAAAACAGTAAGGATGTAGGTATAATAATAATAAGTGCTACATACATCAGGACAGACATAATAAAATAACTAATACCTAATTAACTAATTAAATAGGGAAAGCTTATACCTATAACTGCCGAGATATATTTTTTGTTGCTTAGGTAATCTGTGTCATTTATTTGTGCACTGTCCAAAAATAAATTAGTTTAATATTAAAAACTAAACATTAGTATTTTTTTTACTGTAATAACAAAATGGAATCAATTCATAACACCCGATATTTTAATTAATCTATTCAGAATGAGAGATTCTGGATTCAAGAGTGCGAATAAAGCATCGAGATTAAGAACTGATTTTTACGTTTTTTTTTTTTTCGAGATGTAGATGTCAAAATCTTGTCTTGTCTCGCGGCAACACTAACATAAAGGTATACTATTGGAATATCTTTGTAACTATAAAAGATAAACACGTGCAACGAAACTTATGGAACTGACAGAAAAAGGAAAATGAGAATAAACTTTAAATTTTAAATGTTGATGTTTATTTTGTGGAGTCCTTTTGTGTTAATTTTTCTTATTGTATTTGTTTGTAGGTTCTGGCTCCCTTTTTTTTTATAAATTAAAGACACTTTTTCTAATAATATAACGTTTCGACCTATAATTTAGGTCTTTGTCAAATATTTTTATTTTGTAGATTGGCAAATTATTATGAAAATCAATATGACATTTACAATTTTGACATTAATATAAAATGTACCTTCAAGTTTGTTCCTTTACTATCATTGTGGATGGTAAATGTGACGGTGAGAGGGTGTGTTTAAATGACGGTGTAGTAGGTATTACTTAGTCCTTGTATGTCAGTCCTGTCGTTTACACATGTGTTTAGGTATTTTTGAATATGTATCATTTCTAAAAATTGTCTTTTATGTTTATGTTGTTCCGTAGTAATAATTTTGGTATTATCAAAGTCAAAAGTGTGGTCAGTTTGTTCTTGATGTTTTTTTAAAGCTCTGTAGTTGTTATTATTTTTATGTTGTTGTAGTCTGTTTTTTAAGTATTGTCCTGTCTGTCCTATATATTGTTTGTTACATTCTTTACATTTTATACTGTATATTGTGTGTGTTCTTGTTTCTTTTGGTGTTTTTGTTTTTAACGGTGTGTAGAATTGTTTGTTTTTTTCTTGTTTTTCGTATTGAATACTATTGTATAGTTTTTCTGTTTGTTGTTTTATTGAGTTACTTATTAATTTAGTGGGGTAGTTGTTATTTTTTAGTATTTTAGCAGTGGCATGTAAAGTTTCAATTCTAAGTTCTGGACTAGTTAATTTTATTATTCGTTGTATACTGTTGTTTAGGATAGCTATTTTTTGTCTGTAGGGGTGGTTAGAATGGTAATTTAGTAGTCTTCCGGATGCAGTTGGTTTTGAATACCATTTTGTGAGAATTTTGTTATCTTTTTTAATTAGTGTAAGCTCTAGATAGTTAATTGTGTTTTTCTTTTCTGTCTCTATGGTAAATTGTAATTTTGGATGATAACTATTAAACAAATTTAAAATTTCGTTTACTTTGTCTCTTGGTATTATTAAGAATAGATCATCTACATATCTTGTATAAAATTGTATATAATTTATTTTGTTTGTTATTGTTATTTCTAGATCTTCCATTATTATTTGTGCTATACTGCTTGAGAATATTCAATCATCCAATAACAGGAATTTAGCAGACCCCAAAATCCTTCAATCCACTTGATGACACAACAAGCATAAAATAAAGCTAAAACTAAATAAAATGGGCCACACAGTATTAACATTAATCGCAATTGATGACCCATATGTTTGTAAAAAAAAACATTTTAATTAACTCAGTGACAAAATCCTGGTACGATATGGGCTGGGACCTTTCACACAGAGGTTTAATCCCACTTTAAAATCTTATTTCAATTTCTTTTCTTCAGGTCAGGCGTCAAGTTACTGAATATTAACAGAAACTATGTTTACCCGTAGATACCACTTGTTCGGACTTCCCCTCGTCGTATCTGTTAGATCATAGTATGGATAAAACGTGGAAAATTCACGGAATCGGAGTACTCCAGATTACATTGAATATGGTATTGCGATGCCGATAAAGCCATTACGGTGAAAGCGTTAACAATTCAATCGCCGTTTGAAGGTGTTAATCAGAGCATCCTGGGCTTTTTCGAGTGAATAAACTTCCGTTAAGTGAACGAGCTAAAATCGTTCATCAACTACCGTTAAGAAGATGTAAAATCTTACGAACCAGATTGACACTGTCAACGCCGATGTTGTGGTCAAAAGAAACTAACGGTTCAGTTATGCCTTTGTTTAAGCGCTTAAATATTACATAAACTTGATGACTGCATAACGATGTGAAGTACAGGCACGGGGGGTTTTCCAAAACAATATGCATCGAAATTTAAAAGCATCAATCGCCAAGTGTTGATAAAAAGCGCTGAAATAGAGTCGGTCACGGTCGAGGCAGGTCAATTATGTTGATAAAAAACACAAAAACAATATACGGATGTCTGCCACAAGCATGGACCGCAGCAGTTATCTTATAAAAATTATAACTCATTATAAGCTATACGAAAATGATAAAAGTCAATAAAATGGTTCTATCTACGTAATTAAAACTATAACATAATATTTACACGGGGATTAGGTAATTTGGTATTATGCCTAGCTTAAATTTAATACCATATAAGAAGTGTTACTGTTTACAATTGAAAGGTGAAAGCAGGTAGATTGAAAACAGTAAAAATAAATGTCAACAATCAATGAAAACTATAAACACAAGAACATTTGTAAACAGTGACTTAAAAACCAAGGGCTTTTTGCGATTGACATCTTGTCAAAAGTAAACTTTGGTCAAGGCGCCAGTAATGTGCCGGTTTCGGCTGCAACATTTCCACCTGGTACAAATTAATAAATGAAACTTACCCTACAGCAAACCCTTTTGTGACCAGCACAAACTCAACGTCCTAACAATGTCTTTCTCACAAAAATAATAGCACTTCCAGCCGTATTTATTCAACAAATGCTTAAAATAAGCTACAAAACTTCCACGTGCTCACACTGTTGTCTAAATATTCACCAACATGGCGCACAACGCAGCTCGGTCGGTAACGGACAAGCAAGGTAACCATAAATGGGAATTGAAACCGCACAACATACAGCGCGCCACAGCGGCCACAAGCAGTACCATGTTTTCTTACTGTATGCAGAATGTACACTTACCGGTCACCGCACGACATATTTGAAGTAGTTACCGACAGATGGCGCAGTACTGCTTGAATTGATTTAATTTTAAAAATTGTAGATTTTGGCGTTTTAAAGCAAAATATCAAAACGTGAAATGAAAAATACGCTTCGGGTATTGTCGTTGGCGTGCTGATTGAAGCATGAGTAGATTTAAACAGCTGTTGCCCGTGAAAAGCGGTGATACACATTGCCTTGGGAAGTTCATTCACTCCAACAGATATAACTTACGAAGGTGACTCCTCGCCACCAGAATGACGTTGTTACGGGATTATTTTTATTTCCCCACGCTCTCGGTCTAATGCTCTAGTTTTTAAATTTGTAAACATGGAATACAGGCGTGCTACCTATTTTGGGTTCCATGGTTAAGGTAAACAATCGTTAAAATTGGTGTTGCGCTGAAAATGTACATTATCTACCAAATTAATCACACGTGTAATGCATAAAGTAATAACCAATGCCAAAATCAGAGTTAAAACATGCATCGGTGAGATGGCCGAAATAGATGAATGTGAATTGGGGGTTTACAGGGAATGTGCGTGTTAGCTATTAACGCTATGAATTGTTAAATAATTCAACAGTAAGATATAAACAACAGCTATTCCATCCATGTACTAACAGTGGTCTGTATTAACTTTGCATGTGGCAAAATTGCAATAAAATACTTAAATCAAGAAGAAATCTGCGCGGCAATCTGCTATAACACAGATGAAGATTCTTAGGTTCTACTGTTCTGTCCACCATAAAATTATAAAAACCTTGTCAATATCGCAGTGATTAACTTATGATCATTGTTTTTTGAGTGTGTTTACAATGAGAATCCTCAAAAGGATGGTTGAGCTTACTGCAGCTACGTGACAACTTGCTTTTTGGCAAGGAACAATATGCTATATTTCTAATACCTTATGAACCCTGAATTTGCTATCATTTGTCAATAAAAGAATTATTTGGAATATCACAAAACAGGGAGCTCACCAAGTAAGCGTATGCTCTGCATGGGGTCTTTATACTTACTTTTTGTAGCACCAAAGTACAAGCCACTGAGCATAATTTATTCTGTCAACAAATTTTTTAACATTTTTCCTGCTGAGCACTTGGCTTTGGCATAATTTTCTTTCGTAATAAAATTTGATTTGAAATCAATTCGTTAAAGACACCAACCTAAGAACCTAGTACTAAGTTTCATCATAATGCAGTATGTTTCGATGTTTCTACTGATAATTTTGGAATATTTTACAGAACGTGTAATTTCGTCCATGGTACTCTCTAAAGCTTAAAAAATGAGCCGTCTTTTACAACGTTAAAGGTTTTACCTAGTCACTTCATTTTTACTAAATCTTCCACATAACCGTCGTATATTAGCAATATGTTAGTAATAATTTGTGTATTTATGTAAAAAACTGTCACGCAGTTACTAACGTCAAAGAAGTAACAGTTTGAGTAAATTTTAAAGTTGTCGATATGCTGGCGCTACAATACACAACGCAACAAAAATGGAGCATGAATAGAATCAATAGAGATTCAACATCCACTATATCTTTACTGGGTTTGCTTTTTGCCGAGACTCGAAAAACTACATTCGTGATATAAATTAATAATTGCTGTTAGTTAAAGCTTAATTTATGAGTAATAATGTTGTGAGAAAACAATAAATATATTAATAATAGAAAGATCTAGCGATCCATGTCAAATACACATCCTTTAATAAAGGTAGAAAGGAGGATGGAGTTTACACGTTTCGATGGAATTCATACTCATCCTCAGCTAAAAGTTAAATAAGACAAGTCGACAAAAACTGAATGTTAGAAAATAAGAATATAAAATACGAGGGTGAATGCTTTCAGCGTTTATAATATAATAAGACAATATTTTGTCGGATAGATTGCAAATTCTATCCCACAACCTTTTTTATCAAGATTTTGAAGACATAATAAAGTTTACACAAAAAGTATACAAACAACACCTTAACAAGGTCAAGGAACAAAACGTACTTAAATTTGAGAAATTCAATACCATTAAACACAATAAGTTCAAATCATCTAACATAGTTAAAACCAACATCAACAACACTGTGATAAATCTGTCAAAAAAGAGTGTCTCAGATGCTGCTGTAAATATTTTAGCGAAGGGGATGAACTTTGCTGTAACGCCACGGACCATTCCAAAAGTGGAGATAATGTCATCTGTGGAATCTTGTATAAGACTGCTTCCGAAAGATCAAGCGGATAAGATTAGGATGGATGTATGCCACGCTATTAGAAATGCACGTACGCCCAAACCTAATGTGACATCTGAGGAAATGAATGCTCTTAAGGATTTGAATGCAGATAAGTCCATTATAGTTACTAGAGCAGATAAAGGTTCAGCCACAGTAATTTTAGATAGAACAGATTACGAGAATAAAGTTAGAGAGTTGTTAGATGAGGAAACATATCAAAAATTATCCCGAGATCCTACCTCAAAAATTTCCAAAATTACCAATGATCTTATCAAAAGTTCAAATCTTTCGAATGAGGAGAAGTCTCTTTTAACTGTTTCCGATTGCAAGGTACCTAAATTGTATGGTTTACCCATAATCCACAAAACCAATGTCCCGTTAAGACCCATAGTCAATACGATTGGCAGTCCTTGTTACAGATTGGCAAAATTTTGTGCCAACTATTTAAAACCTTATGTAGGAAATACTAGTAGTTTCATCAAAAATTCTTCACACTTTATCGATATTATAAAAGGTTTAAGTATTTCAGAAGGTGATATTTTGGTTAGTTTTGACGTGGTTTCTTTATTTACGAAAGTACCCATTCCTGAAACGATAGGTATAATCAAATCCAAGCTTAATAGCGATCCCTTAGGTGACACGATAGCCAGATTATCCGAACATTGTTTAAAAATTTAAGTTCTACTAAAGATAAAGTACATTTAGAGTGAAGGTGTTTACAAAATTACTTGTTCTTGCGGAAAGTGTTACATAGGTCAAACTAAAAGAAAAGTAGGTACGCGTGCTACTAGGTTGCAACAGATAGATAAATCTTCCGTAGCTGAACACTCATATTTGACTAGACACATGATTGTATTGATAAAACAAAAATTTTACATAGAGAAAAATATTATCACAAACATCTAATAAAAGAAGCTATAGAAATTTGTAGGAATACTAATAATTTTAATAGGGATTGTGGAAATTATGAGTTAGGTGACATTTGGAAGGCTATTTTGTAGTTATCTTTTATCAAGTAGTTCGTGTATATCTAGTAGGTAGGTAGTTCCTTTTTCATCGTTAGGTTCCTTTTTTATCAGGTTGGCACGTTGTTTCTATGACGTCTCGCATCCTTGGTGATTTGTTTATTTACTTTCAAAATTTTGTTTGAACTTGTGTCAGGCAAATTTTGAGGTTCTTCGTCTTTGACAAAGATTACAGGTGTAATCGAAACGTCAGACTATTAACTTTTTGTCAGTGTTTTCAAGAGACAGCGATCTATTCGACAAAATATTATCTTAAGAATATAATATGCTTACTTAACATTTTTCAGTAAAATTATGATAAAAGCGTACGACGGATTACAAAATTACGCGACTCATATATGATCCGCGAGCGACACATGTTAACAAAAACTTGAAACAGAATTGGAATAATATATACCTATAACCTTTGAATATAGAATGTACATTCTATATTCAAAGCTATAAAAAATTACACGTGTAAATCTATATGAATGGAATCAAATGATGGCAAAGACATTAAATTGTCAATAAAAGGTACTAAAATTCTACTGGTCATTAATACATTTTAGTCGTTTAGTCTCCAGAATGTTCAGTCTTACTTCTTTAAAACAAGCATGCAAGAGTTTAACATTGGTTGCTCAAATGACACAGAGATTTTAGAATTTACGTGGTTAGCAAAAGATGAGTATTCCTCAGACCATTTGGTGAAATGTAACAAAAATATACTTTTAGTATAACACCTAGGCTTTTACCGACTCACCCAAGTAGGCAGCAGTGGAATCGGAACACTGAATCAAATACATTCCAGATTTAACTAAAAAACTCAACAAGTCCTTGTTTCTAACCAAATAGGATATTAGATTGTTATGATTTTTCTAACAAGTTACAAAATTGAATCTTGTATATTTTTACAGAAACGGAGCCAAGTTACGTGAGTGAAACGAAAAATAAGGCGATCAGTTGCATGTAAACAACGTATTGTGATTGTAGAGAATTATAATTTAAATTTAATAAAGATTTTATTATAAAGTTTATCTATGATGTGAATCGGAAAACTGTTATTCTTAGCTAATTCATAAATCATCTTAAAAGCAAAAGAGCAAAAGGTAATGAGAACAGACTGAAGGAAAAGGAATTAAAAGTTAAAAATTCTATGTCTGTAGTTGTACTTCTTGTGTAAACTTCTGTTGTTCTTCTCTGGAACCACCAAAAAAACAATTATATCATCCTCAAAACTGTACTAAAATAAAATATATTTTTGAACCTTGATTGTTTGACACGACTAAAATAGGGGATAATAAAATATATTTTATATTAATTAGTATAGATAAAATCCCATTTAAGAACAGTGATTTTATTATTACTTTCAAAACAAAATAGTACATAAATTCAAATAAAAATTTATAAGGATTGGTTTTTATTACTTGTACCATTTATTTATATTACTACATACTAAATTATTTTTATTTAAGCCACTAGTCACATATACGAACAAGAAATTGTGTTGAAAAGTGTTTCTCAGTGTAAAAAGTCAGGTTTCAGATTTTATCTTCAAAAGTGTTAATCCGAATTATAAAAAACAACAACAAATGGTTACCGCTGCTATTTTACATAATATTTCTATAGTGGAAGAACATGGAGCACTTCTTTTCGTAGCATAACGTATTAATTTAACGGAAAATAATCAAATACGATTAAGTATAATACATCATTATTTACAAAATTTGTTGTAACATTTTTTATCAATTTTTTTTATCACTAACAAATAAAAAGTTTTGCTTTATAAACAGTTCTGGTTTTCAACTAGTTACGACTGCAGCCATAAACCTGCGGACAGGTTGTTGACTGGTTTTGTTTTGATTTATACATACAGAAATTCTCTATTTTTCTTTACTCTTTGAGAAAACAAAACTCCTCAATGACATTTTCCTAAACGCTATTCCCTTTACAAAATTTAGTTTTACATTGATATTTAAAAAACACTATATGCTATACTTTTCCAGCTTCAATTGTAAAAACGAGTTTTACAAAGATAACAATGTTGGCTAAAAAAACTACATTTATATTAAAAGTTATACCCACGGGCTAAAAAGTTTTTAATTTGATCATAAATGAAACAGTTGATTAGGAATCACAGAATATAAGTCTGCAGACAAAAACTTCTTAACTTTACGAACATAGTATACTCTGTTCATAATAATCATACAACTTCTTATGTTACAATGAGATTATTACTTTTACTTTTGAGTTGCCTTTACTTTTGTTAAAGGATGCGCATTTTACATGGATCTCCAATTCTTTTTTATTAATAAATACATCTGCACTTTGAGAAAATTGATAAATTTTCATATTTAATAAGTAGGTATATTATTAGTGTATGAATAAATGCAGAGTGCTGTAGAAACATAAAATTTTCTCCCATCACTGCACAATGCTGCAGAATTTAATTATTTTTCAATGCAATATTCCGTATTGTCAAGAGCCTGTTTTTATAACGCACTGCACAATATTAAAACAACATGCATTTAATAATCGAAAGAAAACAAACGGGTAAAAAAGTTGATTTAGTGGCTCAAATTGCAGAACCAAAGTGCAGTGATTGTTGCAAAACGAAGAAGAATGACTGTGCTTATGACTTATGGTGCCATCATAGGTGTTCAAAATATAGTCAAATTTATGTAGTCATAGGGCAAACTGAAACCTTTCCAGCGTTAAATGCACCCTATAAATTAAGGCTTGCAGATGTATCTAACTAAAGTGTTCGAACTTCTAAAACCCCATTTCGATAAAAAAAAGTTTTAATGCCCCTCGACAGTGAACAAAAGCTTATCGACTAGTTCGAATCTCTCATATCTACGCAACTCTCACCCATCGGCCTTTCACCCGCGACAATCACATCGTATTTTAATACCCAAGTGTGAAACACTGTTTGCCGAAAGCACCCCGAATGCTATTTTTTCAACGGACCCGCCCCCTGCAAAGACGTGTCCTGGGTGAGGGCCTTGACCCAGACGTTACCCTTGAACTCACCCTGCGTGTGCGCAAATCGCCTACGCACTCCAGCAGATTACGATCAGTGGCACCTGATAAGGGAGGAAAAGGGGTTACGCCTCCCTAAAATTGGAAATTGTATTGATACACCGGGTGTAAATAAAACCTGGCTCACCCCTTAAATCGCCATTAATTCTTTAGCTAGGAAAACGAAGTTTGGTATATKTTTTATATCAGAAAATTGGCGTTTGATGAAGTAAAGAACGACTTTATGTAACTTCCGGTTTTCTCAGCAAATGACCTTAACTTTCGATTTTTAAATGGAACACTAGGCACATTTTTACATATTTGTATTCTGTGGTAAAAAAAGTACAAAAAACCTTCTTTGGTATATTTTATAAACGTCAAAGAAAAAATAATTTTATTTTATTATCTAGAGCGCTGTGATTATCACATTTGACTTATTTCAAAAAAACTAAAATATTTTCTATTAACACTCATATGTTTTAAATAATAGTGTTTACGTTGGTCCATTTACTTTTTAATAGCTCTCTAGGGTGTAAGAAGTACAATTCTGATAATCGCAGCACTCCAGCTAATAAAATAAAAAAAATTTTCTATGACGTTCATTAAATCTAACCAAGGTAGGTTTTTTGTACTTACCAGATAATCCAAATATGCAGGAATATACTTAGCGTTCTATTTAAAAACCGAAAGTTAAGAGTCATTCCCGGTGAAACAGGAAGTTGCAGAAAGTCGTTCTTTATGTCAACAAACGCCAATTTTCTAATATATGAAATATTCCAAATTTCGTTTTCCTGGCTAAAAAAATTAATAGCAACCTAAGGGGCGAGCCGGATTTCTTTTACATATTATGCAAGATGTGCTGCAGTGATGAGCGTTTCTATAATCTGAGATTGTAAAAACAAGAAATCAACAAATTGAAGTTATCTACTAATTAATTATTATTACTTTTTTTATTTTTGTAGAACTTAGCATTATATTCGCTTATAAACCAAACAACTTATATGTCTGTACCTGGATAAAAGTGAACTACATTTAGTATAATATAAGAATCACTTTACAAAGGGGTTCCGTGCATTTTCCAGTTTACGTTGTGGATTACAATTTGTTAAGCTTACAAATTAAGTTTTACTTTTACGACAGTCGCTTTTACGCAAAATTAACATTAAATATTAAATATTACGATACTACATGAAATATTTGATGATAGTATTAGTAGAATTGACAGAATTAAGATTAGTATGAACTATGACTTTAAAAGTGGTGGTTTGTCATAAGAATCCCTAAACAAAAGGTGATTTTACAGTATACAGTATGAACAATAGCATTGCCACTGTGCACACATTTTATTGTTATAAATGATAATCAGTGAGGTAAGAAAATACAACTAATTTCTCAAAAAAATTTAATTCCCACATATCAATATGGTAGTCTTTAAAGAAGGGGTAAATCAATTCCGAAACGTCGGCAAAATTGTGATTTCATTAATAACAGAAAAAAAATCAACAACCATAATTTCACATAAAGAGCTCATAATTTTCCATTATCCCTTTTAAAGTTATTGCAATTTCTAGAAATTTCAATTTTGTGAATTTCATTCATCTGTTTAGTTAGATACGAACGTTGAGGTACTGAAGATTTATCTATTTGTGGCGACCTAGTAGCACGTGTGGAGTATGTGTTCGTCCATTTGATGCCTTTTAAGTATGAGTACACTCTTTAATTTATACGAGAACCGTAGCAAACAACTTTGTATTGAGTGAGAATTTATTTGATGTAGGCAAGTGCTTTTATTAATAATTGAATAAATATCCTATTACTGTAACAGGGTGGTGAGACTTGTCTGGGTTTCTTTTTCTGTATGCTTTATGTCCTAACTAACCATTGTTTTCTATGTTTTGGGTATCCAAAAAAATAAACTACTACTGCTTTCTAACTTGATCGTAAATTTTATTTGTATCAGGAAGGCCAAATAAGAGAAGTATCGGCTACATACATATACCAACATTTTGGTTTAAAATTAAAACTTTAATCGCTACTCCTTTAAAGTTTTTCAAAAACAAATTGGTCACTAAAGGACTTGAAAGGAAATCCATTGCGAAACTTATTCTATAAGTGCTACAGTGCTTTGACGATAGTCAACAAGTCAACATCGTATTGCAAAGGAGATCTCCGCTTCAAACAATTAACTCAAAATTTTTCTAAATTGTAACCAGGACTGTAAATAGTATTTACTCTAGGTCGTAGGAGAAAATTAATTTTATAATAACTTTAGTATACTAGTAAGAAATAGTTCAAACTTACTCTTCACTTTTGACGTACTTAATATAAGATCACTAATAATTTTGGAAATTGTTGAGGTAGGATCTCGGATTAATTTTTTGTGAATTTCCCCACCTAATTCACTAATTTTAACCTCTAATCAATTCTGTTTAAAATTTCTGAAACCTTAACCACTCTAATTACTGTAATAACAAGCGTAATTATGAACTAAGTGATATTTAAAAGGGAACTTTGTAGTTTTCTTTTATTAAGCGGCTCGTATATATCCAAAATGTTTCGCTTCTCTGGAGATTTATTTAGTTGTTTTTAAAAACCAGAATTTCAGATGTCATTTTTAGAGGTTGTATCTCTAACAAAGATTATATGAGTAATGGAAACATCAGTTTGATATTTTTTTGCCAGTGTTTGATAAGTAACAGCGTTTTTGCCGAAAACGTAACAATTTTATGTTAATTGAAGTTTAACTTAAGTAGCATGTATATTGATGTACTTATTATTTACATCTATCGATCTAGTTAGAATTGTAATTAACTAGAGAGTTAAATTTTGTCTCAGCACAGCATCTGGAAGATGCCATTTCATTAATTAACAACATACAGCAGTACAGACGAAATACGACTGGCAGTGGGCATAACATGGCCAGTTTTATGCGTTAAATTCGATCGCTCCAAGAGCTGAATGCTGTATCACATTGGCTAGAACACTGTCTTAGGACCTAGGCCTGTACCAGACCGTAATGCGTATCTGCGCAGCCCCTACCGCTCGCCATAATTCGTCTGTGCTACTGCATCAAAAAGTATACCTACTTTTATAATACAATCCTTTATTTCCTTTATAAACGAAGGCATATTTACTTTGATTATTTTATTAGGACACGATTAAAGTGTATATGTTCGAAAACTCGATAAAAGACAGATTGAAGAAAAGCTATACTGACTCTGAAAATTTTCGAATTCTTCTTCCAAATACCATAATTTTTATAACAAGACTGCTTTTGACACTTGACTTAGCAACTTAGTGGTATGAATGATTTCATGCTATACTTTGAACCAAATAACTTCGAACTCAAAGTTCAGTTCCGGCACATCAAAGTGCAGAAATCAAGAAGGGAAATTGAGTAACAAAAATAACAAAGGACCTCGCTTCTGCAACACTATAAAAACTTATCTTGTAATGCAGATATAAGAAAGGATTATGGTTTCCAAACTTCATCGATCCAAACCAAATAATGTTGTCGATAATTAGATGAAAGGCAGACAAAAATTGTAACGGTACTAAAAATTGAAAAAATTAAGATAATATACCGTGCAGTGAGTTAAAAAATGCGAAAATTTGGAAGTAGTATTTTATGTTCAAACTTTAATCGAACACCTAGAAGGAAGTAAGGACGCTTTTAAAATAATTTTTCTAGAATCAGTTTCTGCGTTTTTAATAAAACCTAGTATGCAGAAGTTACAGTGTAAAATGCAAAAAAAAAGCTAGCAATAATATGATCAATAGTCCATACAAATTTTCTCATTTTTCGGCACAAAGCCCAACGTGCAAAAGATCGCTCTCAAGCAACCCGATACTTCTACATAACTTTTAAAAAATATTTATGATTTTTAAGAATTGAGAACTGATCTATTCTCTAGGAGGTTTTGCATGCAGTGATTGCAATTCAGTTTATGTTGGACAAACGGGTAGATCTTTTTTAACTAGGGGTAAGAAACATTTAAAACAATTCGAAAAACATAAAATTACAGATATTGTAACAACGAGTTCTTCGTTAGCTGACCACTTATTGGTAAATAAATACACAGCCACACTGGTCAATTTAAATGCTTTACATTTATGAAATAAATCATCAAAATTAAATTATTTGGATAATTTAGAAATTCATAAAATTATTAGTGAACAAAATTTGACTATTCTAAATGATTTTTGTAATTTCAATTGTCCAGTTCCAAATTAATTATTTGATCTAAATTAATATTACGTGTGTGTTGCTGGCATATATCTAGATAGCTTTTTGGTTTGGAGTCAAGTTTGTTTGTCTCTATATTTTTGACATTGTCAAAATAATTTTGTAAAAGTTCCCTTATTATTATGGTACAGACGATGACTATGTATTAGTTGAATTAAATAATAAAGAGGATTTAACTTAAAATTAATTTTTAAAGAAGATTAATTATTATTTATGATTTTATTATGTCGACAGGTCTAGGATCATTTACGACAATAAGATATAGGCCATTTCATTCGAACTACGTTTTGCAGAATTAAAGAATGCTGTATTAACACATCGTAACTTTTCTATTACCTTTTTACCTTGAACCAAATTCTAATCGTACGTTGTGACACAAGACCTAAACTTAAAAATTCATACTAAAGCACTTTCCTTTTTGGGTGTTGCGTTATGTTTTATTATTACAAGAAAACGCTAATAGACGTCTTCTTTTAGAATGACAAATGTGCAGCAATTAAGCTACTAACGTTCATTGACGACAAACTTCCATTATAACAGAAGGCGCTAACTTTTTCAATTACCTAAAAACAGTTCGCCAATCGAATTTAAAATTAACTCAAACACAAATTGGTCTCAACATGCAACAGACAATTTCTGCAAATAAAGATCTCGCCAAAGAGTATGAGCAAGTGACTTTGTTCACAGGCAATCCGTCTTCGGATACTGTTTCAGAGCTACTTCTGAGTAAGACACCGACAGGAGTGTCGAAACGCCAAATGCAAACAACGGACGACATGGCAAGCTGATACAGAACAAGTTATAGGTGAGTTACGATAAGTACCTTACGTTAATGTTGTGATGGTATCCTTCCAAACAGAAAACAATAAACAATTTGGCATCAAAACCTGCTCAATTCAATAATTCTATTTTTAGGTTCATAACGATCCCTAGAGCTGTGGTAATATGCGACACTGGGTAGGTTACTTTTTGTGAGAAAAGAAACCAGAAATAAATATCGCGTGTATTTAGTTCATAGTGGATCGAATATTGCGACTAAGCAAAATGAAAAGTTCATAGCCCGCGCAGCACTTGCACAACTCGACGATTTGTGTTTACGGAAATGAAGATGCAATGGCGTAACGAAATTGCAGGCCCGGACTTGAAACAAGAATATTCTATGCTTTAGGACTTTTGGTACTATATCGTACAAAATAATTCCACGACCTACTTAGGTGTTTTGACGAATGCTTTATAGGAGCTGCACAAAACGTGCAACGGTTAGTCTGGATATCACAGGTGCGAATAACACGTGTCCAGTACAGCCAAAAGAAGTGATACCAGATCTGCTTCCCCTGCACACTTGTGTGCAGGAAATGGCGGTCACAGACGTCCTTGAACTATATGACGACACAACATTCGATTCAACCAGAATTTTACATGCTAAAAATAAAAAAAAGTTTCGACTGGAATAATACATAAACGGAACCTTACAGTGAGAGGAGAGCACATTTATTTATAACATTCCGTCAAATACTAATAAATTCTGCATTAGTTATAGTAATCATCCGATTTTAGTTTATAGTTAAGTTATAGCTTCATAAAATATTAAATCCATCTAGTAATAAAGACCATTATTGAGGGTAACAACAAATTAATTTTTCGGCAGTTACGAGAAGAACCTTCGATCAATTCTAATTTTAGTAACAAATCAATGGGCGTAAAGATTATATTTCATTTGAATAATAGTTACTATCTGTAAGCGAAATCCACGGGATTACGCTTCTGAACGAAGGGATACCATTGCTTTTTTACAGTGATGTAAAACAACTATTTGTTTCCTTTTTCAGTAAAAAATCGCACATAAACTGTGTAGTTTCTACTTATACTATAGGTTTTTAGATCTTCATTCCTGTGTTTACTTCAGAAACATTTCATGCTGCACGGTTTTTTTGTATACCAAGATTAATTATCAAGAGAAATTGATTATTCGATAATAATTTAAACAGCTGGATACATTTTTCTGGCTAACATTTGTTTGTAGCCTGCTGACATGTTAGTTGTATCTTCAAAATTTGTGGGATAATCTTTAATAAACGAACGATGTCGCTGTTCTGGAACTGAATCTAAGAGGACAGAATCCGTTTAACAATATGTGTAGTGAGATAAATGCAAGCCGTAGTCACATGTTGTAGTGGGTATTATTTCCCATTAAGTTTTAATAAATTACTTTATTTTGTTTTAGCGTCAAATAATTCTTGTTTTCTTGCAATGCTTGCTCCAAGTCTTTTCTCCTATCTTTTTTGTTTTAGCAAATTCTAGACTATAGTTGTCACCGTCTCTATAAAAAACTTTAAAATAATGACAGGTTATAAATAAACTGGTGATGGTTATTGTCGTCGTGAAAATACGTCATAGTGCTGGTTCAACTGTCACGACTGTCACTTTATCTAATGCCGATTGTCAATCGAGCTTCGATTGCATTTATTTTCCATAGGGTGCTCAACGATTTGTAAAAGTTTCCATAGAAGCAGAAGTGCCCTTATTAGCTAGACATTAATAGCAATAGCGCGTTATTTTCATCAACGACAAATACATCAAACAGGAAAAATGTCAAATGTGCATAAAATTACACGACAGACACTACGTTCTCGTTAGAACGATAAAACCGCGGACTGCTTGACCTGTTTTTGTAATTTTGTACCTTAATAAAAAATTGCTTAGTATAGGGGAATATACGCCTTATGCGATTTTGTAAGTTGATATAATTTGTTAGCTCAAAACCCCATAAAAAAATTTTTTATGGACAATTCTCACACTACCCGATTCCGCAATAACTGATCATGGTCTATCTGCAAGTTTATGATTAAACAACATCCTTATGCGACCTACACCTATACCTCCATATCATTATCAAAGTATCAACTCTTACCCTTTCCTTTAAGCACGCTTCTTTCATAGTAATAAAAACTTTATTTGATTGAATGGAAATGACGGTATTATCTTGGAGAGAAACAGCTAGTTGTGAAAACTGAACTGCCACATGCGTCAGCAGTTATTAAGCAACCAACAGATGTCTCTTGATCAGACGTTACAATCAATTAGTCAAGGCTCGGATGATTTTCTTACATATTTGCTACACAAAATGATATCAATTCAATCGTTTCTCGTCAATATGTATTGGTTTCGACCTATAATCGATTTTCACTGAATAATCAACGTTCATCTGTCTACCACAAACTTCTCCGGTGGACAGAAGGCCTCTAAATGTCTGTTGTTGAATATAAGCTTTCAAACGAGCTATCTTCCGTTGTCCAAAGTAAGGGTATTACAAAAAAAAATTATGATGCATTATTGTTATTTAACTTTGACGCCAATTTTAATCTACAAAACTGGGGCACATATTCTCTTAGCTTGAGCGTTTCTAAGCGAAATGGATCAGTAGCGTCCCTAGGAGGATTCCTACTTGTTAGAACCCCCTCAAGACCCGCGAAAAATCATGTTTTTAAACCAAAACACGAAAACAAAAACCACGTTTTAGTTTTGAATAACTGAAACAGAAACTGTGAAGTACACAGTGTTTCTTAAATACAAACATACATTACAGGAGTGGTAGGACTCATTAAGATGAGTTTTTTTTTAATTTATTAATAAATATCTGCTCTGGTTAGTCCACTTAAGGACTCGGACCCCACGACTAGTTTCGCCCTTGTTGGGTCTCGTCAAWTMGGGATACACGGTGAATTTAGCAACGCTCAACTAGAGATTTGTAACYCAGAAGTGAGCTGCATCGAAGAGCCGACTCTTTCAAAAGAGCTGTTGAGGCAGCTCACTTATTTTAGTAAATGCAGCTCTCCGGCTCAGCGCCGAACTGAACTGAATTGTCGAGCTGGCTGACAACGTGACAACTGAACGCAGCTATCGTTCATTGATACGACTCCGGCGAGCTGTGTTCTACCCGTCCTTTTTCCCAACATGTTAAGTAGGTACATAGTTACAAAATCTATGTAAACGACATGAGCCAGGTAATTAATAACTGAAAGTCGACGTTTTAACGAACGTAAATATATGGGTTTGCAACAAAGGTAGTATGTAACAAGAAATAAAACATCATTATGCAAACAACTACAAAAACACAACTCTACAATACACTGAGTCAGCTCAGTTCAAAGAAGCAGATGCAGTGAACTGACTTACTGAAAAGAATCGAAATGCCCACCCCAACGCTCAACTAGAGATGTGTAACTCAGGATTGAGCCGCATCGAAGAGCCGACTCTTTCAAAAGAGCTGTTGAGGCAGCTCACTTATTTCAGTAGATGCAGCTCTCCGGCTCAGCGCCGAACTGAACTAAATTGCCGAGCTGGCTGACAACGTGACAACTGAACGCAGCTATCGTTCATTGATACGACTCCGGCGAGCTGTGTTCTATCCGTCTTTTTTCCCAACATGTTAAGTAGGTACACAGGTACATAGTTAGAAAATCTATGTAAACGACATGAGCCAGGTAATTAATAACTGAAAGTCGACGTTTTAACGAACGTAAATATATGGGTTTGCAACAAAGGTAGTACCTATGTAACAAAAAATAAAACATCATTATGCAAACAACTACAAAAACACAACTTTACAATTCACAAAAGTATATCAAATTAAAAATATTATTTCTTCCACTTTGTTGCTGGACAGACGAGGGAGTTATCAAGTTTACTTCCGGTTTTAATTTTAAATTTGATAATTTGGCTTGTCCAACAAAAAAAGAATACGTAAATCCAGACTTTAAGTACGTCTCGGATACGAGAGATCTAGATCAAATAGAGACTGATAGAGAGCCGTGACGATAATCATATGACCGCGAATCGTAGGGATCTTGCAGCTCTTTTGAGCCGACTCACTGAGTCAGCTCAGTTCAAAGAAGCAGATGCAGTGAACTGACTCACTGAAAAGAATCGAAACGCCCACCTCTACGCTCAACCCAGACTGCCGCCTTAACCGCAGGATGCGGAACAGATGTAAGTGAGAGCTAAGACCCTCAGCGCCATCTAGGCGGAACACTGCATTTTTTTTATTTTACATTTTTCAATTTCAGGACGAATATGTAAGGTATTAAATGTCAAAAATCGATAAGTTTAGTAGATTAATTAGTACAATAATAACGGATTTTACTGCAGTGCTTGAAAATTGAATGAGTAGTATGGTTGAGCGAAGAATCGATGTTTACTCAAAGTATTGATACCTTTGCCGGTATAGAGTATCGATACCACCTTGTAGTGGTATTCAAGTAGGTATCGAAAGTATTGAAAAGTCTCGAAAGTACTCAAGAGTATCGCAGTATCGAAAGTACTCACAATTAATGAAAGTATTTAAAAGTATCGAACGTATTCAAAAGTATTTGAAATATCAAGTCTATAAATCGGACTTCACGAAATGGGAGATGTGGTAGAATTTCACAGTGGTTTTTCTCGCAAAGTCCTTTGACTGACACTGCTTTATGCGTTATCGTGCAATTTGTCTTTCATATCTCGTCTACAATTTTTTACAAAGAAAACAAATACATTTGCCTTTTTAGTATTTGTCTACTGATTGTTTATCCACGCGTCTTCTTCCATTATTGTAGCCACAATAGCAGCAAAAGTGTTGTCGGTAGCAGTATGAGGTCTCCAACTTCTGTGGTCGTCTTTAATACTAGTCCAACGCTCTGGAACGCTTACTCCATATAAGTTACTGTGGAACTATCTACACACGACTCCTGGCAAGCTGCTTGTAACGCACCGTGAATTTCGGAAACAGTTTTTTCGAACAGTGTTTGAATTTTGATATTTTGCAATATTCAATAATTTATAGTACACACAGTGAAACATCTTTGATAGGTACTTTTGATACATTTGATATTTTCAATACTTCGATATTTTCGATACATTTGATACTTTTGAATAGTATCCATATTGCACCAGTATCGAATATCGATACATGTCTAATGATATCGCCCAGCCCTAATGAGTAGGTCTTAGTAGTCCATGGCTCTCATTTCAGTTGTGAATGGCTCTTCGTTAGCAGTTTAAAATTTGGGCGGGAAATCTATAAGCTGTTCGTCCCTATTTAAAGAATAAACGAAATGTCAAAATCATGGCTACCTTGGCTATCACAATCCATATGGGCGTTATGATTTTGCAAAGAATTCATATATTGTTCGTCTTTTCGGGTACCGCTTAAAAATTTAAGTCATCAATGTTTCAATTTTAGTAGTTTCACAATTTCTGAATTTGATTTTATTTTGTTTTTTTTACAGAAGCAACAAAAGTAAGAAAAACCCCTCCATTACCCGGAACGTCGATAACGCCATCTAACATTATATCATAGGAAAAAGTGCGAAAAATCAAAACTGTATGTTCGCTTACATTTTCGGTTGCCCTCGAAGTCCTGCCCTGGCTTTTCCACCCCCGGCGCGCTGGGGGTTGATCAATACGGACGTCTCTTTTCAAGGCAGGGCGATGCCATGTTGGAGGCGTCGCCCCCGTACCAAGGTCAGCGGCCTGACCCGGCGTCGGCGATTGACCTCGTTCCACAGTGCAGACGCTCTCGCTTATCTCCTCTACTTCACCGTCGTGCACCGGGTGCCCGCCAATTTTCACGACCGACCGCCGTGACATGAGAAAACCGTTGGGTACGCAGAAATGTGAGAGAAACTGAGAAAAAACCAGGAAAAGTCACTTTACGATATTATAGCTTGCTCATATACAGGGCGTCAATATACCTAAGTAAATGCGAAAAACTTGAGGGGGTGATAACCTGGGTCTATTACACAAAAAATCTCATTTGAACATCTCTTGTGAAGACAGAACTCCTTAAAGAGAGTGCCAAAAAGTAGTTTTTTTCTAAAATACCAAAGAAGTGACAAAAGAGGTTGATTTTCTCTTACCATTATAAGGGATAAAGGCTTCCCTAGGATAGGACAGGGATATAGACAGGATATGTGCAACTTATTTTATTCCTAGCTCACCATATAAAAATTAATATCAGATACATGAAAATGAAATACTGTTAAACAAACAATGTCATTTTGTAGTGACCACTTAATTGTTATTGTAGGGTAGGTGACATTTCCTCATCTTACTACATCGTCATTGCCTTCAATATTGCGTATACTTATAAATTATTATCCACTACGCAAAAAAAGTTAAAGCTTAAACACTAAAAACGCGCGCAAACGCCAGGTCCTTGGTTTAAAGAGTTAAAGATGGCACAAAATAGTAAACACATACAACATACATCTTTGTTGTGGAAGGTCGTTGCGAAGACGAACTTGTATGTGTAGCCGTTTGTATTTGGTTTGGTTTTGTTATACCGTTTTTTGTTATTAAAGTGACAAATATTAGTAGAAAGGAGTATTGCTGGTGGATAGTATTGAAGTAACCAGCAGCACAGCACAGTAATGAGGTAATACGTAGATCGCATTAAAATGCAGAAAACCTATTACTATTAATTTAATAATAGGATCGGCAACCGCGCATTAAAGAGAGACAGAGAAAGAGAAAGAGAGAGAGAGAGAGAGAGAGTGGGAGAGAAACAGCAATAGTGTCTGTAATTTATGTGGATTTGCTTACCCATTCATGTACACTATTAATGCTAATTAATTTTATTAAACAATCACTATCGACCATTAGAATTGAGCCTAAACATTAAAGCATTGATCCGAGTATCCGATCGAAAATTGCAGGAAAACTGAATAACCCTGCATGAAACAATAATGTGGTTTCTTGAGTTTTCTAGGTCCTAAACATGCGAATATAAATCAAAAGCTTTTAAATAGCCTCATGTAGAACAACCTACGGGTTTCAATTCTAGGGATTGAGCTGGGTAAAACTGAGGTCCGCCTGGACTTGATATCCTTCATTTAAACAATGAAGTGCCCCTAATGGACAGGCACTCCATTCTACGTAAGCCACATTGCTATCCTCACATAGAAAGGAATATCATTCAGGAGTATATACACATATTCCAATCGAATCTGCGCGATAGAAAATGTGAGTCAACTAAGTGATCCTCTATAATTCTAACCCACAGATTTAAACAAAATTAATTCTTAAGTAGAAATTTAGATGGCAATGCCATCTGGCGGCATAATGCTGACACGATTACAAAGCCACCCAGCTGCTATTATGGGAACTACTTCCTAAAGAAAGTGACAAGTTATATGCCATGCTGTCTGCACTAGACCTCAACTGCACTGATGAGCTATAATGATAGCGAAATAGATCTATCTGCAGTTGGTTGCGGTACAGACAACATAGCATAGACATGCATTTTAAAATCCTTCTTGGTGATGAGCTTCAACTATACCGTGTGGGTTTTCTTGAGTTTATGTATATGTGGCAGTGCTTGGCTCGTTGTATGTTGTAGGGATATCTAAATTAATCAAAAGCCATATACATGAGTGTTGCCAGCACAACCCACCGATCGATATTTAATATCATACTTTAGGTACCATATTGAATGTCCATCATAGTCTTAATCCAAATTTGACATGTACCATCATCAAAAATCACGGCCAACGACACCCACGAGGCAAAATCGACTTTAAGTAGAGCTCGCTAAAAATATTATGGCGATGATATTCATAATCAGTAAATATTTTTAAATCTTTCGTTGCATCTTTATTCTGCCTACAATACAGATAAGTGAAATGCATCGTACTTTCTTGCTCAACATCAGTTTATTCAAGTTGTTGCTCCTGTACAAGCTTGAAGACTCTGCTGATATTATATCCTTATTTTAAGCGGCAACAGTGCTTGCCAGTTACAAATCGAGTAACGCGCTATCCACATTAGGTTTTAAATTCGCGCAGCATCCAGCTGGCACCTTATTTTTACGCGTTTGTTCATCTATGTCCGTGAAAGTTTAAGCGTGTAACTATAGTGAAGGCCACCAATTTTAGCCATAGTAAACTGATATGGCGTACTCTGAAAGTAGCTGCTTATATTGCCGTGGTAACAGTATTTTCATGTACTGGCAATAGGGCGAAGGGGAAATAAATATATCCTTACATGAATATCACGTTTCACGTATTTCAGAGTTTTCAGGATTCATGTGCAATATAATAAATTCTAACAGTTTCAAAATGGAATGGACATTGACACATTGGAAAAACAAAAACGCAGTCTGCTTCTGAAAGATATGTGAATATAATGATTTGAAATGCTCGATTCTAGACATTTTTCAAACGAATTTATATTATGTGGTGCCTTATAAGCAGTACCTATAGTGGTAATCATTTACACTGTGTTTAATTAAACTGTCTCAGTTTTGTTAATACTCCAGAGTTTTATGCAAATGATTGCAAATTTCAATAGTCAAAGATATTCTATAAGGTTTTGTAACAACATTTGCTTACGGCAATACTGAGCGCTACTTTATTTTTTGATTACAACCAGCAGGATAAATAAAATGTGTACAAGGACTTTATCAGCAAAAGTGGTTTTAAAATAAAATAATTTGAATAAAATATCCTTAGAGTTGAAACATCAATATATTTAAGGCCGATTGAGCTTCGCTTGGTGCGTTGACGCAAAATTTATAACGTGTATTCTTTAGTTTAACTAAACCAGTTATATGTTGTAGTTATAGGTATTGTTTCACGACCACTTCTTCACCATTCTTACTTTTGACACAGTTAATTTTTATTCGAGACACTTTAATGTTGCAGTGTAAAAATTAATACACTTTTATTTATATCAGCTACCTATTTACCTGTAGCTAAAACTTCTAAAGCTTCTAGTGTAAGCAAAAGCCTTTGATGTGGGACAGATGAGCGAATTCTGAATCAGAAAACGTGGTCCCATTAGTAAATGCTTTTAAGCATTTATCTGCCTTTGGTATTTCATTTGCTATTATTACACTTTGTTATTTATTAAGCAAGTAGGTTTATGATAAAAAACCGGCGAAAGGAAGTAAAATACATAGTGCAGTAACAAAATTGACCTAAACTTAAAGAGTTTTCATTGTTATATTTTACCAGAAGCTTAACAAATGTTTTTATATACACCTGCACCAAATCCATATCGGTAGCAATGTTCAAGTACCAAGTACTTTATATTGGTCACACCAAGTACAAGTACATGATCTGTAAAAAGACTTAAGTACCAAGAACGAGTACTCCAAATGTACTTGAAGTACCGAAATTAAGTACTTATACTTGAGTGCTGCCTACCTCTGGTTTCTGCTAATTTTGATTGTCTTTGTTACAACAAAAATAATTGATCCTTTAATTTCAGAATAACTTGAGATTACTAATCTTGTTTGCTGCCATCTCGGGAATTTGTAAATTTATCATGAAGAATATCGGGACATACTATCCATGTGTATGTTTTATGTCCACAAGGACTTCACTATTATAGAGAGCCAGGGAGCATTTTGCTTCTAAACAATTTGCACTGATCGTCTTCCTGTCAAATTCCTCATTCACACGCCTGCTTTCACCGAATTCCCCGGTCAAGGCTACCCGCGTCCAAGTTTTGATCAGCGCTTCATTATGCTGGTCGTGTAGCGCCTCCGCCAAAGTGCAGCAGAGGGCTCGCTGGTTCGCAGCATCCGCTCTCCGCTGCAGACGACGGCCGTTGCGAATTCGAAAAAACTCCCGACGGGAATAATCTAAGCAAGTTCTAATGCCTGCCAACTGGCCAGGCCGAGAGTATTGTCCTGAGTGGCTTGTCCTTGACCGTCGGTGGTTGAACCGACGGCCGCAAGAGGCGTTAGAAAAAGCTGCCTGAATTCGCCATCGCGGCATTCCGCTGGCCGTTCACCTGGTGGACATCTTCGATCGTTGATGTAACTAGTTCTGCAACGGCTATTGCGGGGTGGACAACCAGAGCAGTTCACAGTTATTAATTTGATTATGTTGCGTCTCTAATATTCCAAACATCAGCATGTGGAACCAATTTCGTTGAAGAGATTGTATAAACCTATTTTACATAACTTTTACTAATTGTAGCTAAATCATATCAACTATTGTCTTTTACGAATGAGCATATACTGATTCTGGAAAGAACAACGAAAGTACATCAATATTTTTTTTGAAAGGCTTACCTGACAAACATATTTTATATGACAAAAAGTCTTCGCGTGACTAGGCCATGGCTGAGTGAAAACCTAACTATCAACATGTGTGAAAGATAAACCTTTAAAACAGTTTTTAAAAATTGAGAAAATGAACAGCCTTTTAAGAATATTGTCAAGATTTTATTTTAAAACAGATTCTGAATTGTTAGAACATAGATACATACATACATACATAATACAAATAATATGGATTCATTTTTATCATTTCTTTGCGTATCAACTGGACTGTTACTAACAATTGCAGGAAGCCATTCTGAGGAAGACATATGCCAAATATTTTTGTGGGTGTGACAAAATCTACTTGTAAATAATGCAATTACAAGGCATATAGTTAATCCATCTCGTTAAAAATTGCACATATTTTCTCATAATTAAAAACAGCAAAATAACACAGTTCCGTTAGAGTATTACCAGTTTTATCAAAAGTACCTCAGAAAGCACGGGACATTCAGTTCCGTAGCTATATACGTAAGTAAGTATTTTCTTACTATATTGATCAGCAGTGCCAGTGTGGCTTTAAGATTTAGATATGAGAGTCAGATGGCGCTAATAAAAATAACAGACTGAAATCCCAAGATAATCTATCTAAAGACTTTATAACATAATAAAGTCCCTAGATCTTTATAGTACCGCAGCTGTCACCATATTCATTGGCTAGTACAAAGTCTCTAGATAGATCTGGAGACTTTAGGCAAGTATAGTGTTCCTGTATAAGTACAGTGTTGCCATATGTGCGACGGACGCCATGTTTGCTCCAAATTGGGTTGCAAGCAAGATAGTAATTTGCGGTTTTCCTTGTCGTATTTAATTTCCTTTAAATATTAGAAGTTATTCATCAAGAACTATCGATACTTAAACGGTATGTAAATCCAACTTTAAATTTTAGTTGTATAAATATGGAAAGTTTTAAGTTTCTTCTTTATATTTTCCAAAACATTAAACGAAAATGGGAAAATTTTCCACGAAAACATATATCATAACAAACTACACCTATATACCAGATTTCGTTCTGATAGCTCAAACCACAAAAAAAAATAATTGAAAAGAAAACGAAAATCCGCCCCCGATATTTACCGGAGCGTTATACCGGACTTGCAAATGTTATCAGCTCGAATTATCGATTTTTATACACAATTGCTGGTAAGCTCCGCAAAATGCTCAAGAAATCCGACCGCGCAGCGTTTAGCAAGCAAATATTAATTTTTATTTTTAACTGATGTAAAAAATTGATCTACGAGGCATGTTTTTTAAGTAAGTACCGTTTTGGAATTAAAAAAAGACGTGCAAAGATATCGCAATAATTTTATCTTACATGAAAGCCTGTACCTTAATCTACTTTTCTACATAATTTCCGTGAATATTGAAGCACTTGTCATAACGTGGCACCATTTTTTGAATACCCTCCTCACAAAATTCTGCCGCCTGACTTGTTAACCACTGTATCACAAATGTTTCGACTTCGTTATCGTCTTGAAGACGCTGACCACCCAGGTGTTTCTTCAAGTGCAGGAACAAATGGTAGTCGCTGGGCGCCAGATCAGGGCTGTATGGAGGATGATCTAGAGTTTCCCATTTAAAAGATTTGATGAGATCTTTGGTCCGATTAGCCACATATGGACGGGCATTGTCATGCAGCAAAACGATACCCTTACTCAACTTGCCAGGTCTTTTGTTCTGGATTGCACGACGCAGATTGTTCAATGTCTTACAATAAGACGCTGCATTGATTGTCTCATTACGAGGCAGAAACTCCACTAGCAATACTCCTTTTCTGTCCCAAAAAACTGTGCACATGATTTTCCGGGCAGAAATTGTTTGCTTAAACTTCACTTTTTTGGGTGATGATGAATTTCGCCATTCCATGGATTGTTGTTTCGATTCTGGTGTGACGTAGGCCACCCATGTTTCGTCACCAGTAACAATTTGGTTTAAAAAATCTTCACCTTCATTGTGGTACCGCTCAAGGAAAGTCAATGCACTGCCTAAACGTTGGGTTTTGTGCAAATCCGTCAACATTTTCGGAACCCAACGTGAACACAATTTCCGGTAATTCAAGTTCTCGGTCACAATGCGATACAAAACACTACGAGAATATTGAGGAAAGCAGTCGCACAATGATGAAATTGTAAAGCGTCTGTTTTCTCTCACCTTTTCGTTCACTTTCTGCACCAAATCTTCATTAACGACCGAAGGACGCCCACTCCGTTCTTCATCATGCACATTTGTGGGGCCATCTTTAAATGCTCTCACCCATTTCCTTACCATTCCATCACTCATAATGTTTTGTCCGTAAACTTCACAGATCTCACGATGAATATCGATCGGTTTTACGCCTTTAGCACTAAGAAATCGTATAACAGCCCGCACTTCACAATCGGCGGGACTCACGATTGTCGGAGGCATCTTAAACACTCAGTAAACAACGTATACAATGAAGAATCAAACTGCAATGGCGTCAGTGCGTAGACAAGAGATGTAGGTAACCAGCGCGCATGCGCGGAACGCCGACCGTAGCGCTGCGGCGGCGGAATCGCAAAACGGTACTTACTTAAAAATCATGCCTCGTAAAATAACCGGACTCATGGAAGCCCAGAGCGATGGAGTATTGTACTACTAGACGTGCCAGAGTATCATGAGTGCAACAATGAAAACCGCAAGTCTCTACATTTTTTGTTCGCCGATCACGCCTCCCCAAAGACTGACACAGTTACACTTCTTTGCAAACAAATTTGGAGGAAACATGGCGGGACCAATAAAAAATTTGACCACCGTATGGACACACTGTGCTTATAGAGTCACTGTAAGCAAGTAGCTCAAGCAGCGCCATGTAGCGGCTCTCTCTAGCAATTATTAGGTGGTACTTGAAAGCATTGGTGGACATTACAAAAAATGTTTTAAACGCTGAAAAAACGATCAACACAAAAGTGTTGTGTGGTGATTGAAAGCAAAAAATCCTGATTTGCATTTTTATAATGTTTCTTTAATCGTCCATGAAGAATACAGTGAATAAAAACGGTGCGTCGTAAGATGTTACACAAAAAATTTATTCAATCACATTTTAAAAAAACGCAGTGCATTGGGCGTGGAAACGTTACGTCTATGCTTGTAAGTAGTTCCATTCCTGTTTTACAAGTGCACAAATGATCCTAATTCTGCAACAATAGGTGAATAGACATTTTCGTTCCTTTTTGTTCTTCCGACACCATGAGTTTCTCTAAGCACTAATCATATTTTTTTCATTTTCGATTTTTGAGAATTTGTATTGCTCTTTTCATTCTTGAAGTGACCTAGTGTTTGTCACTTAAATAATGTATTTCAAATTAAACTTTCAAACTGAAAACGTCCTACAGCTTGGCAATAATCTAGTCTATCACAGACATTGCACAAAGAAATTTTGCAGCCAGTTAGGTGGTAATTCTTGATAAAAAAAAGGAAATACAAATCCATAAGAATGATTACGAAACGAACAATAATTATCAAAAAAAGCCTTCGTTGTGGTCATTTTCTACAAAATTTGTATCTATACGAAAAAAACTAATTATTTCATATTTATAAGTATCACTGTATGATAGCTGACCAATTACGACTCTCGAAAAGTATAGAATGTTGGACTTCTTAATACGATGGATTCTCGTTTATTGTGACCGTTTTTGATACCAGGTTCAGCAGAAAAGGAACATCTGCGAGAATTAAGGAGACCCATACATCTTGCCGTCGCAAACTCCAAAAGTTTTTACAGTTTTATGAAGTTGTTTTCTATAAATCGCCTCCCAACTTGTTGAGCAGAATGCAATTTCGAACAGATGTGCATAATATAGCAGACTAGTATCGTCTTCACCTCGCAGAACTTCGCTTTATAAGAGGTCGTTTACATTTACATTTTACAAATGGATCAACTCTTGCATGTACGTCTATATTCAGTTACTGCATAATCAATTTAAGAACCTTGTGATCCGTAAAGTAGTGCAGGCTATTTGTTTGTCCCTCAACCCTTAACCTTTCCATTTCGTATGTTTTGGTATCTTGTTTCTTTTCACCAAAGCTGTTACTTTCACAATTACTTCTTACTTAATCATAATTTATAACTATATTCAAACATATGTTGTCCTTTTCACATATATTTAACTATATCAATTTCGGTTCAGGAACCTGTGCACGAACAGAGTTGGGTCTTCAAAATACCTAAACTAACTCTTAAACTACTTCTTCCACTACTACTAAGATTCTATGCTACTACCACTATCGCCACTACCACCAATATGCATATATCCGCCCTTAATTTTTTAACAGCACTTACATATCTCTTTTGTATTGGTACATTACCTAAATCGCTGTTCATATAACTTTAAAGTTACGTCATCAATTGGTATGAAGTCACGTGTCTTCATTGTTGCCAGGTGTCCCCGCTGGGTGAAAAGCAAGTAATACAAAGTTTAACCTCAAAATAAAATGTACATACACCAGAAACTTTCGAATACACTTACTGACTGTAATAAAACAAGTGTGGATTGTTAGAAACAACTGTCATTGTCAACCTTAAACCTATCAACATACTACGAACGAATTGTATTTCACAAAAGTGTACAGTGATGCCAACCTAAATGTTGTTCTGTGATTCTATCTGCGTAGTAATCACGGGTATCTTATTATGGATATGGAAATACGTCATTGATGACGCAAGGTCAAACTTCTGTAAACTACGGTATATTTGGTTCATACTGTATAGTCTTGTCACCTGGTAAATTCTAGGTACTCTTGTAAGCGTCTCTGTTGAGTTTGAGTTTTACTTGTACCTCTTGCAGAACCTATTAATTTAATTTAATTTCAATTCAATTCAATTCAATTATAACTTAAGGCATTTTATAAATCGATTACTGCATAGAGAATAATATGAAAGTGGAAAATACATTCTACCAACATAAAGATATCCACAAATACACAAGAGAAGTTGAAAGCAGGAAAGAAAAACCAATAATAGATTATATATTAATTGATAAAAATAGTAGAACCGATTTATTAGATGTAAGAGTACACAGAGGCTACGAAATATATAGTGACCACTACCTAGTGATAAGAAAAATAAAAATAAGAACGCAAAAAGAAACCAGCGAATATATAAAGACAGAAGTAAGAACAAAGGAAGCAATTACAAAGACCTCGTGGAGAAAAACTTTGAAATAATAAATAGCATAGGAAATGAAGATGATATAGAACTAGTCTGGATGAAATTTAAGGAAATATTAGTGAGCATAGCGAGGGAAATGTGTGGAAAAATCTTAGTAGACAAAAGGAAAAAAACAGACTCATTGGTGGAATGAGGAGATAAAAAGCCAAGTAGCAAAGAACAAAAAATATGGAAACAATATATTGCAAAGCGAACAATAGAAAATTACACAAGATACAAAGAGCAGAGAATAAACGTCAAAGAATTGGCAAAAGAAGCCAAAAGGGAGGCTTGGTAAGAATTTGGGATGAAAATGGAGGAAAACAACAATGCAAACCAGAAACTATTTTATAAAATACTAAGGAATGCCAGAAATGATAAAAATACATTGCAGGTCAGACAAGAAAGGGAAAATGCTGACAGAAGGCAGTGAAATAATGAACAGATTGAAAGAATATTTCAAAGAGTTACTCAACCCAGAAACTGAAACAAATTGCACAGAAGTCAGAGAAACGAATTATAGGAGGTGTTGAAGAGGAACAACAGAACGTTATAGATGAGGAAGAAGTAAAAAATCATTGATAATATAAAAAGAGGAAAGGCGGCAGGGCATGATGAAATTGCACCAGAAATGTTGAAAAGTATGGGACCAGAAGGGGGGAAAGTGCTGACAAAAATATTTAACATGGCATGGAATAAAGGAGCAGTACCAGATGACAGGAAAATGGGGATAATTGCACCAATACATAAAAAGGGAGACACAAAAGAATGTGGGAACTATAGATGAAATACATTGTTAAGTGTAGTAACAAGCGTTTATGAAAGAAAATTGGAACCACAATTACACCAAGCATAAAGCGGGTTTAGAAGAGGGTGAAGCATCCAGGACTGTATATTTACGATTAAACAAAAGGCGGAAAAAATAGGCAAAGATAAAGGAATCCGTTTAGCATTCCTGGACTTAGAGAAAGCATTTGATAACATCCCTAGAAAAGTGGTCTGGGAAAGTATGAAGAAAAGAGGTACAAATAATAAGCTCAAAAAAAGCATAGAGAGTTTATACAGTGACACAAAAAATTATGTCAGAACAAGCAACATATAATCACAGGATTTTCAAGTAGTGGATGGATTAAGGCAAGGGGGGGTGTTAAGCCCAGCACTGTTTATCATGGTAATGGACGATATATTGTGGGAACTACACAACAAGTCGTCTAGAATGAAGAAAAGTTACAACAAAATGTAGAGTTGTGGGAGAATGAACTAACAAAACGTAAAATGTTAATAAATACGAGCAAGACTAAAACAATGGTCATAGGAAAGGAGGACAAAAAGATAGACATCACAATAAATGGGAAACAAATAGAACAGGTTAAAAGTTTTAAGTACCTAGGAGTTACAATACCAGAGCAGTGGAAGTATGGATGAAGAAATAAATGAAAGGATCACTAGTGCGATACAGGTGTACCACTCACCAAACAGGGCGTTAATAAGCAAAAAGGAAATAAGCGAGAAGGCAAAAATGACGGTATACAAGACCATTTAGCGACCAATATTGACATATGGTAGTGAAAGTTGGGTGTTAAGTAATAGACTTTTAAGTAGGCTGCAGTCAACAGAGATGAAATACTTGAGACGTGTTAAAGGGGTGACTAGAATGGACAGAATAAGAAACGACATAATCAGAGAAGAACTGGAAATATAGTCGATTATAAACAAACTATGGAAGAGAATAAATTAAAGTGGTTCGGGCACTTGGTGAGAATGAACGAGGAAAGACCATCAAAACTAGCGTGGGAGGCAAAAGTACAAGAAAAGAAAAGAAGAGGAAGACCGCAGAAGACATGGAACATGACAGTGGCCGTGGCCTTGAGGAAGAGAAACCTCACCTGGGACGAAGCTCGAAGAATAGCAAAGGACAGGACTAAGTGGAAGAAAATAGTACAAAAGACAGTAAACGATCGAGAGACAGTGCATACCTTTACACCCTATGGGTAAAACAGGGAACTGATTATATATATATATATATATATATATATATAAATCAGGTTACATAACTAAAGCATATCATACACCAAATAAAAAAATATATATTTTTATTATATTCTTTATTCTCCCAGTACACACAGAAATAGTAATAAATAGTTTATTACTAATTAAGTATCTGTCTATCAAAGGATGTATTTAATATTGAAATGCTGATGTTATTTTATTACACTTCTTGATGAATATATGCAAGTCTTTAGTAGGCAATATTTAAAAATACCATAACTATCCAATAATTAAATAATTATATTTTGCATTTTAGATCGATAAATATAGGATATACTCATCATGGTATAGATATGACTCCTCTAAATAATACATTCTTATTCCGTACAGCCGACAATACCACACAGCTAATGGCGATGCGAAAAAAACATTCGAATCTTGGGAGACGCAAAAAAAAGAAAGCATGCAATGCACAAGCGAAGAATACACACAATGAGTTAAGTACTGCTGCTGGATGCTCGCAGGTCTTGCACGACATGTCTTCGGGATCGTTGACTCGGCATGTGCGTCAAGTTCAAGGTCAGTCGGACGCTATTTTCGCAAACATCGTTCTGTTTATCCCGGCGGCAGCAACAGGGAGAGCTGGGCGGGATTAGTCAGCGTTGCGTATCCAGAGAAACGCACTGCGACGTTGCCACAAGGACAGAGTAAAAGTATGCATGAGCACGGTAAATCTAAACAGTTGAAATTCAGCGCAAGCATTAAAAGTGGTACTAAACTTTTATTCTAACGGTATTAAAAATGCGGGAGTATGGTTATTTTTTGGTTATATCGATGTGAGTAGTAGTTCCCACCAAGTAAGCTGGCGGCGCTAAGCTTCTCAGCAGGGATATAAACCCGTATGACGGTTTTTTGTGTGTTGGCGCTGTCTTTTATGGACATTAACCAGCTACTACTTTATTATAATAATTATGTCATCAAATTCTATACATGAAAGAGAAAACCTAGCACCCATGGTTAGGGCGGGACTCGAACTCTGCAAGTATGCAATTTAAACAGCAATGAGTGATATACTGCAAATTCTTCAGCATCTGGGCGGAACATAGTAATCTAGACACCTGCAATTAGGCCAGGGAAACAAAAGTACGATTTTGACTTGCCCCTCCACTTTGTAAAGTGTTACTCCTAATTTAACCTAATATAAGTTGTCACTTCCACGAAAAATATCGTTAATAGAGAAGATTAATTTAATAATTTACTTWAATTTTGTGTGGAGGATTCGATAATTTCTCGTACATTATATTTATTTGACCAATGGCTCATTCTGAGTTTTCCTGTGCAAATTCTAAGGTTGTTTTTTTAATGAAAATTCAGTAGTTGTTAATATTTCGACCAAACACTGGAAGGTAGACTCAACTATATAGAACGCCTTTTTTACTTATTATTATCATTTATGCTTCACTACATAAAGTTTATTTGATTATTTTTGAAGCAAAATAAAATTTTGATTGAAAACTAAAATAAAATACCATTTTTATTTCAATTACCAAATATGTGCCCACTGTACATTTCTTCTGGAATCATTGAATGATCAAATTTCTATTTTAACTGTGATTTTCTTTCTTTGATAGTTAGTTTAAAATACTAACACCAATTTGATGTATTCCTGAAATACGTTTTCCAATTAAATTGATACTTCAAATATGCAAGGCATTTAAATACACGCTTTCTGTTTTAAAATAACTGAATCTGAAGGATTTTGTAGTTTTACCGTTGTTGATAATTAATTCTAATTAGTATTATCCAAAAAGAAAACATTTCTCATATAAATAAATATGTAATATATATAAATGTTTTCCGAACTGTTTTTGTGTGCCACGAATAAATATGATTCCCTAATATTTCATCTTAGAATATGTTGCCTGATTTTGTTTTCCAATTTTAACGTTACGTGAATTTATCTGGCACACATAATTTTATTTTGCTTTTTCTTGCTATCCATATGAGGAAACACCGCAGATAGAAAGAGAGATATATGTATTTCCATTGCCAGAACCAATTCACTCTGCTCAGAAAACTTCATACTAGCTAATTCTCATGATGGAAATTGACTCTCTCTTTCTGACTGCTCGGGAAACGTTTAAATTTGAAAAAATTGATACAAAGGTATCTGAAAATCGAAATACAATTGGTATTCTTTTTAGTTTTAAATAAGCATTCCATTTTACTTAAGGAAATAGTTGAAGTTATATAATGTGGTGAAATTTTTGTACCCAATAAAACGTAAATCGAGAGTTCGTCCAATTTTGCTGCAACAGTGCAAAAATAGGTATACAGTTCTATATTAAAAAAAGTTATCCGCGTTTTAAAGTGTTCAATTAATGACTTTATATATATGTTGTACAATTTTGGATTAGAATTGTAGTGTTTAGGAAAAGGAAAATCCTATTTGCGTATTTTTTCGTTCGCATTTATAATTTATATTGTTTTCGAAAACACCGTAAAAGTAACCACCTGCGGTTTCCGTGAAAAATATAGGTTTGTGTTGTATGGCATAAATGTGCCCCCTTAAAGAAATTCTAAAATTCAAAATAAAAATGTTTATTAAAATATCTTTACAGTCTTTTATTTGTATCTGGACTCCCAAGCGAGATATTAAGGACTGCAGAAATGTAATGTTATTCAAAAGTTGGCTAAAACTTTAAAACAAAAGATTTAAGATATAAAAATTGCAACAAACCAAATCGCAACTCTATAGCATAACAGTTGCAGAAATATCTCACAATTACATGAAAATAAGACACTCTGAACCGCTGTTTTAGTATTTAATATGTAAGTCCACTTCTCGAATTGAACTATTTTCTAAACTAACGTTGGGATTACTATGCCACCATTTCTTTGAATTAACACAAAAAATAATTTGTCAAAGATAATTGCCGGCGCACAATATACATTATTACCAAATAACCTGATATTTTTATTTCAACTTACGTTACTTTAAAAATAAAACAAAATGTACTTCTAATAATCAAAATTCAAAACCTACAATATCACTTTTGGTTTTTGGTATGTATTTAGTGTTTTACAAACATTTCTGCAGTTCTAATAATATCTGCATTTAGTAACTTGCAGACTTTGAACGAGGGAGCACTTACACAATCTGACAACTACGACAACGGACGAAGTGGGCGTGTTTGTTAAAGAGTAGCTAAATGAGGGTATTATTATATTTAGTGAGGGCAGCGATCTTGGTAACCTTGCCACGAGGGTGCTTTTGTTTGATCGTGAAAGCAGAGCCGTCAAGATTTGTGAAAGTTCATTCTTATCTAAGCTATAAGCAAAAGCCTACAGGGACGAACAGAAACGTGGAAAGCAGTACATTTTCCATTCATAATTTAGCTACAACTAGGCCTCATTATTGGTCTCCAATGTGCTATTGTTGTTATTGTAATAATCAAATAAGCTGATATAAAATCTAACTGGGGGCTATTATGGTGCTAACTTTAATTCAATCCTGCTATCATTTGTTATTATCAAACTATTGTTTAAGTCGCAAGATAGTTACTATCAGGAAGGACATTACGTGCAGTGCCTCTCTAAAATTTGCTAGTTGTAAATATCTCCATGGTGTCACTTTTATCAGATACTAGCTTCTTTTGCGAACGATAAACAAAATATTTGTCCTTGGTAAGGTAAGCATACGTCGCAATTTTCAATGGGGTATAAGACACTTTTCTGGAAAAATATGTTTTATGAAGCGAAAGGTATGCTAATGCTAATTCCAAAATATTTCTTTCGTCTGTGGAGTTTTAATGCCCTATTGTAAATTGGCGGGAGACAACGCCCCTTTTTAAACGCGGCCAGTACATACGTCATCATGACGTATGTACTGGTCGAACGTTTGACAACAGAGAAAGGCAATCAGCTGACGGACATGCCCGTAACCAATGACAAATGACAGCATGACAGTGAAAGACGAAAGTGCACGTGTTGTGTTTGGTTATGTATAGTACTCGCAGATTTTGCTATTTGTTATTTGATGTTGTGATCAATACGCGATAAGCTGCTCGAATCAGTCTTTATGCTTCCTGATGATATTTTGCCTACAAACTTAGAAATGGTATTAATACACCCAGTTTTAGACAACTCTAAAGTACCCATTAGTTTAGGTTATGTTTACATAAACATATGATCATGTAAATAAACTTGGCAAGGACATACAATGATGCCAAGTGTGCAACAGACTGAATACGATTGGCTGGAAAGAAGCGCGAATTCGGCAAGTCATTGAAACCAGGACGAACGGACCCTTCAGATTTGTAATTGTTATAAACTATTCCTATGTAATTTTTTTAAATAACTGATGGTTGTATTAGGATAGTAGAGCAAAATAGAAACATTGTAAGTGATTGTCTTGTTCAGTTTCAATAGTTGTCTTATACCCTATTGTAATAATTTTGGGTCAACAACTCTACTACGGACTGGAGTTGAGGAACTTTGGCAAGTAATCTTCTTAAAATCAAAATAGAGGGTAATTTCACGAAATGGTTAAACTGGTCATAAAACTTAAAAAAGTTGTTTCTGTTTTTTATTTCACATAGATCTTTTTAACCACAATGTGAATTTTATTTCCAATGTGGTAATTTTCAAAAAATTCTACGATACCTATAGTTTGAGGTGAGCAAGAAAAACTGTTTAATATAATACAGTAATTTTACTGCACCTTAACACTGACTAAAGAAACACTGTATTTTTTTAAGAAATCTCAATTTTGATTTTTATATACTAGAGTGTAGAATAAGGTAAAAAGAATAATTGTTCCTAAAGCTGCAGTAAAAACTAGTGTAGCAAAAATTACAAATTAGGAATTTTTTTCCATCCGATGCCAAAATGTCTACCTATAAACCTATATATAGCATATTCAAGAATAAATATATCAAAAAAAGTATTACGTCATCTAAAAGCTTTTCCTTTGAATTAACTCTTGCTAAAATTCTTTAATATTAATAACATATAAAATCAGAGTCGAACGAAAAATGTAAAAAACCACTACAAAGCGAATGATTTGTCTCAACCTAATATAAGTTTTCAACCTTTGACGCAATACTTTTTATGAGTTTAGTAAGGGTAAATCTAAATATGTAACAATAACTAAATACATTGCACAATTTCTCTAGTAATGGCACCTATTACTAATAAAGAAAAAGTAGCTTGTAGACGGGAAAAATAAATTGTGATTCAGAGAAGAAGAAACTGCATTTGGAACGAGAAAGATTGCAAAAAAGAATAATTTCAACATGGAGAATATTCGATAAAATGGGTAACAGAAAAAAATTTAAGCGAAATAAAAACGAAAAGTTGAAAAATGGTGTAAGAAAAAGAACAATACCAGTACAGCCGGATGGGTAAACTGTAGTATACAAAAATAAATAAACAATGAGTAATAAGCAATCAAAAAGGTTAGAAATAATTTGTTAGCTTGTCCGCTGAAAAATCTAAATATGTAACAATAACTAAATACATTACACAATGTATCTAAAATGGCACCTATTACTAACAAAGAAAAAAATAGCTGGTAGACGGGAAAAATAAATTGTAATTCAGAGAAGAAGAAACTGCATTTGGAACGAGAAAGATTGCAAAAAAAGGAATTTTAAGACGGAGAATTTTCAATTAAATGGACGTCAGAAAAAATTAAGCGAAATGAAAACGAAAGGATGGAAAATGGCGTAAGAAAAAGAACAATACCAGTGCAGCCGGATTGGTAAACTGTAGTATACAAAAATAAATAAACAATGAGTAAAAAGCAATAAAGAAAATAGCTTGTTATATATCTTGTCCCGTGAAAAGAGCTTGTAATTCAAATTAGTGATAAAATTTCAAGTATTGCAGGAAGAAAATTCCACAACTAGTTAAAAATTAGGCGATATTGAAGAAGAGATCATTAAATATTACAATAGTGACAAAATAAGTTAGCAAACGTTGAGAAAAAGGACAGAATAAAGAAACAAGTAAAATATCTGCTTCATTATCTGAAAGGAACTTCACCCTGTGCAACCCATGTCCAATGTATAATATTTTCATAACTTGTGCTATTATACAGGGAATTTTAGTAACAAGTACGTTAACACTTAACAGTAGCTTCCTTGAGTCAAAATAAGTCAAAATAAACCAACTTACCTTAGAGCAATCTTGCCTCCTTATAAAGTTGCAGCTCTTTAAAGATATTTTTCTGTATTCATTTTTTGCACACCCCTTTAGTGTTTTAAGTGTTTCAAATTTGGTACAGTGGTATATCTAATCAGTCTAAATTAGACAGTATATTTACAATTTGAATAAATCACAAAGACCATTCAGGACTTTGTGAGTTTGTTGTCACAAACGTAATTTGCAGTAAGTTGAACAATACTGTCAAAACGGTAAAATTTATTCTTGTCATCTTCATCAAACTGCTGTTTTCAATAACTTGCAATTTCACAGACTTGCCAAGGTGCATTGTAGACCATTCCGAACACAAACTTAAGCAGTAACTTTATCGCGTCTTTAAAACAGCTAATTCTTTACAGTTTTCTTTTTGGTTTAACGTTTTGAGTGTTGGTCGTCATCCACTACAATATACATATAACAACTTCACACGACATTACCATAAATTTAAAATAAAATCAAAATTCGTATTCTTACAAAACATGAATGTTGTATAAGGTTAACAAAGTTAGTGAAAATTCGTAAAATATTTCTTTTTTGAGGTAACTGTATAAACAAGAGTTGTACAACGCCAATAATTATTATCTATTTAATAGCCTGTAGACAATTATTGATAATGCCACAAATTTCGAAACCTTCAGCACAAATAAGCACTAAATGAGCATAATAAAATTTTAAATTTTAAACATGCCTTGTCAAGTTCAATCAACCCTTATTTAATCGCTAGTTTATCAACAGCACAAATTTCAATGTCATTAGCACAATTTAGCACTAATCGAGCGCTAATTATTGCCATAAAAATATCAAATTCTAAACATGTTTTACACAATGTGAAGCTAGATCAACCCGTGGTAGCTAGCTATTGACTACAGCACAAATTAGGAAACTATCAGCACAAATTAGCACTAACTGAGCACTAAATATATGTATTTAAGCATTAGTTGACAGCGTGAAGCTGGAGCAATCCCTTAATCGATAGCCAGTAATTAATTGTAACAGCACAATTTATGAGAGTATCAGCACAAATGTAACACTAATTGGCAGAATATTAAAAATTTAAATATTGCATTTGAGTTGCTCTAGCTTCACGCACCTGGTGCACTCTGTAGTCTGTGCTGTAATTAGACTGAAAACTTCCACCGCAAAACCGCAACGGAGAAAGATGTGACGTCTTCACGGTTAAAAGGAAAAGCCACAGACATGCAGTGTGATACCAAATTTTGCTATACTCCGTTCGAATCTGAATAGTGAGATTTTAAGCCAGCACCCAAAGTAGTGAGGTTCTACCAGGAAAAAAATTATTAGAGTACGAAACAGTGTTACAAATAAACCAAATATTCAATCAAAATTTTCTACCAGGAACTCCAAAACTTTACACAAAAATTAATATAGATTATTTAGAAAAAAACCGCTGCAAATTGAATCAATACTTCCACATCCAATTGTCAAAATGACATATACGTTTTTATTTCTTATACTATACGATTAGTAATCAGGTTTTGAGCATTTTTTCTCTCTACATATTTTTTCTAAAACAAACAGTCCTCGTGATATTAGCAAAATATATAAATTTTAAAATCGGTTTTTTCCAAATAACTCGAAAATTATTAACTTAACAAAAAAATTACAAGAGTGCTTTCTGACCAGAAATTTGATTTTTTACATAATTCTAAAATTAAAAAAAATCGTACGAGCAGGGTTAAAAATAGGTTTTTTGGAAATATTTCGAAAATGTCAAAATTTTCGATAATTTTTCTGATATACTTTTGGTGAGAAATTTTATTTTCTACCTAATGGAAATTTCATTTTTTGAATATATTAAATATATTCGGAGATATTTAGGAAAAACCGTTTTCTTTAAGTGACGCTTTTTTGCTAATATCTTCTAAACAGGTTGCAGCACCGAAAATTTATAAGAACGGATAATACTCGCAGTTATACTACTAATCACAAAAACGAAAAAAAATAAAAATTTGCAAAAAGGATAGTTACCCCCAATTTCGCCCCCTTCCCGATACCCTACTTACCCCACAAACAATAGGTCGCTTTGCCAAATTTCAAGTTCACCTATTAAGTCTTTCGAAAGTTATCGTGTCCACAAACAAAACCACAGACACACAGACAATAAATTTGTTTTTGCTCAAATGTTGTTTTTTGCGTTTTCGACCATTTTAAAGCGAATGAGCAAACAACAATTTTTGAAAATTTTTTTCGCGATACAATACTGCCCATCCGTTGGATGTGGAAGTAATTAAGCGTTTTAGAGTCTGCATATATTAATCTGCTTAMCTTGATTATTTTATGCATCTGTACTTTTAAACTTCCGAAATCAMATTAAAAAAATGGCTTATGATAAGCCACACATCATATTAATAAAGTCGCCTCTAAATTTGCCAAAKAATCACTAATGTAATAATATAGAGAGTATCTAACATCTTTTCACGAAAAATTTATTTTTTAAAGTCATGACCGCAAGTTTACAAGTAACGGCACTCGAAATCTGAGCAGTTACAATTCAATTTCACTACGATAAACCGAGATCTATCAAGTGCAAATCCGGCTTCTTCAATCGACCTGTTACGAAACGTCGACGTCAAAAACTTGATTGCGACATAGCTGACACTTTTTAGTACCAACTACTTTAATAATATTTTATTTAACGTCCACAAAAACCAATGTCACGCAAGCGCGCCACCTCAGAAAATCGGGTAATTGAGTAATTACGACCAATTAGAAAGAATCATTATCGTACAGAAAACCCGAGTCCACTCACAAGCGTAAACATTTYACGACCCGAATATTTAGAACTGTGTTATCTAATAATTGATAAAAACAACGTTTACAAGGCCAAGGCTGATGGGGCCTTCACGTACACATCGACTAATAAATGAGGAAACATGCAGCGATAAACACGGTYGCGGTTGAATTTATTCTGTCATATTTCAATTATTGCGACAGCCGAATGCCTATAATCTTGGATTTGCAGTAGTGCAAAGAAAGTTTTCATCTGGATGAAGAGATAAACAAACATTGGATTAGCTTTGAATTCTATCGCTCCAAATTATGCAACGTATCAATTACAATTTTGAACAAGTGCACTGATAATTCTGTTCCCACGAAATCAAACATTAGCCCAATTAATAAAATAAGTTCAGCAATTTCAAGAAATATGACGTCAAACGTTTAACGACAAGTGTACACATTGCACAACTTAATATTTCATAAGTATTTGCTAGAAAAAAACAGTTTCACTACTGGCTCATTTTCTTACATTAATAATTTATGGTTTAAAAGTTTTCTAAAGTACAAGAGATCTAAAAAAACTTAACCTTACATCTATTAGTTTCCTTTCTATACCTTAAAATGAGCAGTAAATAATTATTTGAAATTGGAAACCACATGCTGTGTTACAACGTCAAAAGAGATCTAAATTTTCCCGTGTAAGGCGACGCTATTGAAGTTGTGGTTGTTTGGATGTGTGCGTACAAATCGATCTATACAGTGTACTTGACAAAATATATTAGAAGTTTCCAGCATATGTAAATTTCATTCTTCTCAGATGGCAGCTAGTTTAATACTGGACCTCCTTTATAAATTTTTACGTTTATTTTGGACTTCATAAACACACTAATTTCAATTTGACAGCACAGACATTTTCCCTAAATATCATGCAAGGCCTTGAGTGAAGTAATGCTTTTTCTGCTTACTGATTTTTATTATGCTTTCAACGCTTGTATTGTAAGGTGTAATTAAAATGTTCTAAACAACATTAACATTGCATGAAATAATTCTTGGTGGATGTATCTTTGATACACCTGTAAGTTTAACGTGGCCACATGTATCATAAATACATGGTAGAGAATAACGTTCATCGGGCAATCGGCAATGTAGGTTTCTGTACTTGATGACCGTAGAAGTTCGTAAAGCCATCACGAGATTACTTATTACCGATTTTCACAAAATAACGTGCTCATGTCAAAAAATAGACCTTAATATGTATCTGCTATAGTAAAAAACCTTTAGTATTACATTTATTACTTCTAAGCAAACTAAGCATTTATAAAATATATTCTAGTCAGACCTAACTAATTATTAATCAAAATCCATTTTACTTATACTGTAAAATATCACTAGAAAAGACGAATGAAATTCAGAACAGAAGTAATTTAAAACGTAAAAGGTTTTTTAATATTTCAGTACGTAATCTATAGTTCTAAGTGCTATGGTTTTTATAACCAATACCTACATATGTAGTGTGGGCCAAATGTACTATTTTTTTGACAATACCTAAAACTTAGATAAAAAGATTTCTTATTTTTATTTGGGCTGTAGAATTTTTTTATGATCTTTAGAAAAAGCAATAATCTCACGATTCTATAGCATTTAATTTAAAAGTAATTTAATTTTTTTGCAAGTTTTGCAGTCGTAATTTTGTCTCAGAAGATTTCAAGTAATTCAGTACTAGTGCATTTCACGAGTAATGTATAGCGATAAAGTGGTAGGAATTTCTCAGAAGAAAACGAATTCGTGAACTAAAGATCAGTTGTATTAAATATAACGATTTAATGAAATTTATTTTCCCAACAAAGACATTAACGAAACTACAAGTAGACAAGGTTTCCTGAATATGTTTGAACTACTTTGAGTTAATTTAAAAAAAATGCCTTTCGGGGGTATTTTGGTATATTTTTTTGTGTCTTTCAGAAAGCACCCTGTGCGACGATAAGGACAATTTTAAATCTCAAAAACGCGATGGCATCCCTAAATACAATTTTAGTACAAAAGATGTTTTCCGCTATCTTTTTTGCATAAAAAGATATACCTTATTGATGTCACTTTAAAAGTTGGCCTCCCATATCATTTACCATTTGAAGTAACACCCCATAAATTGATATAAACTGATCAAACTAATTGACAAAAATTAGTTTTTCTCCTAATAGTTGGTCCTAGTGATATCAATAAGCATTATATTTTTATATAAACAAAAGTCGCAGCGGATAACATATTTTTTAGCAAAAAGGATACACAGGGAGGCAAAAAAAAGATTTTGCGATTTAAATTAATCCCGATCGTGGCATGTTTTGTTTTCTATCTAATTTGCACCATTTGATCTTAAAAACTCCTGGACACCAAATTTTATTAAATTATCCTGTGTGGCTTAAACAAATTAACTAAATAGAATTTATAATCTGAAATATAACAGAAAGTAGGGTGTAGACTATAGTACCTAAATATCCAAAACTGTTATGGTGTTAGGAACTGATACATTCATTCATTAATACATACAAATTACGCAGCTGATTTTAAAATAAGGTATGTATGATGTCCGAGTATAGAAATATCAATCAGACTGTGATTACAAGAAATATTGAATAAAAGACGCTATAAATTGTATTATGGAAAAAAGCATTGCCTATACATTTTGTTTATATACGAGGGTGAATGCTTTCAGCGTTCATAATATAAGATAATATTTTCTCGGAAAGATCGCTGTCTCTTGAAAACACTGACAAAAAGTTATTAGTCTGACGTTTCGATTACACCTGTAATCTTTGTCAAAGACGGAGAACCTCAAAATTTGTCTGATACAAGTTCAAACAAAAATTTTGAAAGTAAATAAACAAAGCACCAAGGAAGCGAGACGTCATAGAAACAACGTGCCAACCTGATAAAAAAGAACCTAATGACGAAAAAGGAATTACCTACCTACTAGGTATATACGAACTACCTGGTAAAAGATAACTACAAAATAGCCTTCCAAATGCCGCCTAACTCATAATTTCCACAATCCCTATTAAAATTATTAGTATTCTACAAATTTCTATAGCTTCTTCTATTAGACGTTAGTGATAATATTTTTCTCTATGTAAAATTTTTGTTTTATCAAAGTCAATCATGTGTTTAGTCAAATATGAGTGTTCAGCTACGGAAGATTTATCTATATGTTGCAGCCTAGTAGCACGTATGTGTTCTTTCAAACGCGTACCTACTTTTCTTTTAGTTTGACACCTTCATTCTCTAAATGTACTTTATCTTTAGTAGAACTTAAAATTTTATCTAAATTATTATATGTACTATCAACAACTAAAATATTGTGTTTTCTAAGTATCCTCTTTAATTTTTTCGAAAGGCCTTGTACATGAGGCAAATTCAACTTCAATTTACTTTGTCTTGGCTAAGAATTTGGATGAGCACTCCTTTTAAAAACTGACCAAATATTCTTATTGCTATAACCATTTCTCACTACCGCTGATTTAAGATGATGTATTTCTTTTTGTAAAGAACTTTCGTCTGAGATCCTTTGTGCTCTAACAAATAACGTCCTTATAAGACTGTTCTTTTGAAAGGGATGGTGGTAACATGCGGCATGTAAATATCTGTCCATGTGTGTTGGTTTTCTGTAAACCTTGTGGTTCTTCGTCTTAAATCTACTTATTTCTTATGGAACGATAATTTTTATGAACAAAAATCAGGTTGTGCAATGGGTTCACCTCTAAGTCCTGTAGTAGCTAATTTGCTTATGGAAAATTTTGAACATGTAGCGATAAACAGTTTTCAGTTTAAACCAAAATGTTGGTATAGGTACGTAGATGACACTTTGTTATTTGGCTCCACGGTATAGAAGAGTTGGGTAGGTTTCTAAATCATTTGAACAGTCAAAATTTTGACATAATATTTACTATGGAATTAAAAAGCAATGTTAGTTTACCTTTCTTGGATGTCAAAATTTACAGAGCAAACACTGGACAGTCTTTGACAAAGATTACAGGTGTAATCGAAACGTCAGACTATTAACTTTTTGTCAGTGTTTTTCAAGAGACAGCGATCTATCCGACAAAATATTATCCTATATTATGGACGCTGAAAGCATTCACCCTCGATTATCTTATTTTGTTTATATTTTTATTCAAAACTAAAACCTTTAATTCCCATTTCTGTCTCAATCATTATAGTCAAACTGAGGGCTAACCTACTAGTTGCCATGGTAATGTGACAAATAACAACAATTGGTTTCAAAGACGCTTCTTGACATTTCATTCCATACTGTATGATTGTACGAATTTGTGCAAACAACAAGTAAAAAATATTCTAACAATACTACATCTGCATTACACTGCAGCAAAAAGAAAACATAAAAAAACATACAATAATTTTATATGGTGTAAATTGATTACCAACTTTGCCTTCAATGAATGTTAATTGTGCTACGATACACATTCTAAGAACCAAGCAGATTTTAATACCAATTTTCTTCGTTAAACAATAGTGACCTTTTACTATACTAGAATACATCAACCCTGTAAGGATTTAGATAACGGAGTTCAGTGATTCCATTTAGATTTAAACGCCATAAGAGCTACTGCATCTCATTTTGTATTATTCGTCCTCTCCTGTATTAATCCTCGCTAACAGTACTCTATTTATAGGAAGCATGCCAGCACAATTTATCTCGACTGTTGATGTTCCCTTGGCACATCAAAACACAACGTCATCCTTGACCTTACTTAAGATTCCTCAGATGACTACGTAAATTTCCAGTAATTTAGAATCTTGTTTTGCTGTTAGCTGGCGCTCACTCCGATACATATAAAATACAGATTTAATTTTGATAAGTAGGGCAATAAAGCTGAGAGAGGCACATGAATCAATGTTAATTTTAAAGCTTGATTCGGGTTCTTCCCATTCAGTCTTTCATTCGATCACAAAAATCAGGTCCACTTGATGTAGGAAGATCAATTTCCATACAATCTGTCACGTTGCACATAGATAAGAAATCATATGTTCCTAGATTTTTTAAATATAATGCTGGTTATAAATACGCTGCTCTTTGAAATGAACTGCAAACTAAAAAAGAAAGAGACGATAAGAGTATCGTTATACAAATGCTTGTTGTAATGCAATGTAACCGGAGGCTGCACCTTAGTAACTTGGTTGGATGCCTAAACATTCCCAGGCAATGAGCAGTCTGACCATGCCGTATTCTGAATTTAGCAGCTTAAGCTGGGTTAGTAAAGTAGGAAAGCAGAACCTAAGTAGAAACATGTAGAATATAATTTCTAAGTATCAATTTTACAGATGATTTTGAAAATTGAATGATCACTAGAGAGCGAATACAATTTGTAGAGAGCGAAACATAGACGCTTGTATCATAAAAATTGACTAACGCTTTCTAGTGGTTAACATTAGAATGCAACAGGCATCTAATGAAAAGCAAATGCAATCAGGTTCAAATAATATTACTAAACGAAATTATCTATTTCTAACTTAACTTACATGAGTGTGCAGAAATATTTTACACCTTTTGTGACAATTTTCAAAGCTTTCTTAAGGTAATCTTTTCTTGTTGTGTATGCCAATACAAGTAGTCACGGGGATTTCCGACAGCAGCAAAAATTCAATGACATATGAATATCATTAAAAATTCTGGAAGCGTTCTTGGTCAATATTTTGATGTTTCAAGGTGATAAGGGTTAAATGTTAACACGGGACACTAACTGAATGAAAACAAGTCAAATTATATTTGTGTTTTCATCAAGGCCAGAATATTATTAGGTAAATATGTTTTAGCAATGTAACTTTTATGGAATGCATACTTAACAATCGTTATTACGCAACCTTTTAGATCAGTAACGTTAGTATACAGGCTTAAAGATTTTCAAATATCATATGTACCTATTTTGTTCGAATTCAAGCAAAAGATGAACGAAGAATATAGTTCCTTGAACGAACTAGATACGTTCTTGAAGAAATAAAGCTCAGGAACGTTACGATGACACTTGTACCACTTTCAAGAACTAACGTTGAAAGAAACCATCAAATGCTCTGGTGACTTTGTAAACAAAAAACAAAAACTAAAAGGGACAAGAAGCCTATGTATGGACAATCCGTGTTGAAATCTAGGATTTTTCTTCACCATGAAATTGATACTTCAAAATTTTGTATTTCAGTGAACTATATAAATATTGTTGTATTATTTAATTAGGGATTTTTACAACTTATAGAAGAGAAGAATTGAATAACATGAAAATAGGTGCGTGAAGTTGGACCAACCCAATGTAATTTTTAAAGTTTTCAAGACATCAACAATTAGTGCTCAATTAGTGCTAATTTGTGCTGATAATTTTACAATTTGTGCTGGTGTTTATAATTAGTTATTAGCGGTTGAATAGATGTTGGTCCAACTTCACGATGTGCTACCCGTATTAGAAAATTAAAATTTTACGTTGTCAGTAATTAGTGCTCATTTGTGCTGATAATTTTATAATTTGTGCTGGTGTCCATAAGTAGTTACTAGCGGTTGAATAGGGGTAGGTCCAACTTCACGCACCTCATAAAAATAAAGGACATTGAGGAACATAACATAACATTGTAAAAATTCCCCAAAAAAATCGATCATCAGTGCTCATCACATATACTTAAGTTTTCGTCACATTACATCAAAATTATCTCATTCCCTTTTTAGTTATAGTAATGGAATATGTTCAAATGAAGTTAATGGAAAATATACAATTGGAAGCCAGTCAAACAGTAAAATCTAAAATAAGAAAATTTTGACAACGTTGATTTGTTGGACAAAATCCATTCACGTAATTTAATCTCATTAGCGGTACAGAAAGGCGACCATGCGGACAGTCTCGAAAGTCCAGACGATCCTAAAATTTACTTAAAGTACTATTTTTTTAAAATAGACTTCTTGTAGTCACTCAATGTTGTCATAGTCATTGTACCTTTAACATTTATATGGATAAAGAGTTGGCATTTTAGTAGTACCAGGTACATTTCTCAATCAACAACAATCTGAGGCAAAAGATGGAAATACCGAATGGGTCTTTAATAAAATGCCAGATAATCGAATACAAAATACTGAGTATTTCCATTGTATTTGAAATTAATATGGTTGATCAAGCATCTCCGTATTATTTATTATATATTATCTCAAATATAAATAAATGCGAAACATAATATACGAGTATAGCCAACTATGGTTTCTATTAAAAAAACGCACAAGTTAGGTCTATATCACAAAAAGTGTTTGCAATATCAAAAAAATAATTACGTCATTTGTTTCTACGTAAAAGATACATACCCCAGTCACTATGGAGCCCTTCAGAAATTATTCAATTTTCCGCTATAACTGAAAAAGTTAATCAAAATCTGTTTTGCATTGCTAATTTATCTCAAAAAAAGTAGAACAGGGTCGCGGGAACCTCATGCCTCCAGCTTTAATAATAACCGCGACAGCCTATAAAAACATCATTGGGACACCCTGTACATAAACATGCACAGGGTGTCCCATTTTCTTTGTAATTGTAGGGTATCTCGCTAACTATTAATGCTAGAGGGTTGCGGTTTCGACATTACTGTATTACTTTTTTGTTCTGAGTTCATCAGTACCGTCGCCATTTTTGTATGGTCTTTTGTTTTAAAACCATAGCCAACTTTTGGAAAATGTAACATTTCTCCGGCTCTCAATTTCTCGCTTAGTTATATAGATACAAAAAAACTGTATAAAGACCTTTTTGTATAGATATTTTTATTTTGAATCCATTGGCATACCCCGTAATTTATTAGGAGGTCACATTTTTGAGATATAACACAAACCATAGTTGGCTTTGCCATGGTTGAAAAGGTCAATTTTTTCTGATTAAAAATGTGTGCATTGTTAGGTTTGTTTTAATAAATAATAATTTAATCATATTTTACGTTTACATCCAGGAGGCTGTAATTATTATTATTATTAAAAATAATATACGCATATCTGAATATATACATAAGAGACTCCTAAGAGCGCTCATGCGTTTTTTTATAGATAATCTAGGAGGCCATGTAAGTTTGTGTTTTATCTCTAAAATGTGACCCCAAAAAAAAATCTAAGTGCGCTACTGGAGGCAGAACAAAAATGTCTACGGTTTTTATGTGTCTACATAGCCAGTCGAGATATTGAGAACTGAAGAAATGTTACATTTTTTAAAAGTTAGCTATGGCTTCAAAACAAAAGACGATACAAAAATGGCGATGGTACAGCTCAACTCACCACAAAAAAGTAATACAGTAATGTCGAAACCGCAACGCTCTAGCATTAATAGTTACCGAGACAGCCTACAATTACAACGAAAATGGGACACCCTGCACATTAGTATATTTTGTTTAAGTAGTGACAATTACATGAAAAGCAACCATCTAAGATCACAAGTAGGTAACTTTGGAATGCTCTGAAGCACTGACTTGCACGCTGCTGGCAACATCACACACATAGCCGCAACCATCCACGAGCAGCGGGTGCCCATGACGTTCAAATTTAAATTTCAAACTGTTTAACTATTATTTTTTATGTATATTAATGTTCTGCAATAAGGAAGTATGAGCAAGGATCCCATTATTGAGTGTGGTTCGTTTTCACTGAAACACATGTGAAATCATCAATATTTCAAATGTTAAAAGTTATTCAAGTGTCATCTCTTCAGGACAAACCAGTAGCGGATTTAGAGGGGGGGCTAAGGGGCCAAAAGCATTTGAGTCCACTCCTAATACATCTCAAATTAAACTTGATATTATTGCAAAGCTACATACAGTATACTTTTCATCACTTATCCTTACTTGATCCATTAAACAGGTAAATCATTATTAAAATTTTACATCTCTATAAGAAGGTGTTTAGTAATTAAGTTTTTAACATCTTCCTGAAACAGCAGCAGAGGTACATCAAGAGACAAATGAGTTTCAATCTTGTTTATTACCGTTTATTATTCAGGTACAAAAGGTTAAAACGTTTGTTTGGTCAATTCAAACTATATATAGAAAGCAATGGACGAGCGAAAGCAGTAGGCGAAAAAATTTTTTCACTCATTTTGTTAATACATTTAAGCTAAATATTCAATCAAATTTTATTCATAATCCTAGTACGCATCAACAATGCTAGTTATAAGTGTTGACATTACAATTGTTAAAAAAGTAAGTTGATTTTTCGCAAAACCTTCCGATTCAGTTTTCAAGCTGCTACCAGTATCACCCGTAATATATATTTTTTCGCTATGTTGATTTATTGGTAAGTGACTTTCTACGAACCTCAATCAATCTATCAATCTATCGTGGTCTTTAAGGGACTGGATACCAGCAGAAGCATTCGCCAGAAGTGTTGCCAAAATTCGCCGAATGCAATGTCCTGCATGTAGGTTGACATCCTTGGTTTGAAGATGCTTGCCACTAAATCTAGGCATTTTTAATAAAGTATTTATATATACTGGTTGATTTGTACATTTTCCTAGCCGATAATTCAAGGAAAATCTTCCATTTTCGATATATCACTAAGCAATTAAAATTATCTTTTCTATCACTAGTCACAATAAAAGAACGCGGTTTATAATTTTTCGTCTTAATAATGTTAACAGCTGTAATAGATACTTTATCTTCAATATTAGCAGTTTTAAGATTTACTAACTTGTCACACTTATAGGCACCCTTAACTCCTAATACAACAATCTTCATTAGCAAGTAAATCTCCTATGGAGCTTGTTTTAGAAAATTTTACACTTCTTTTATGGTCAAGTGTCTTCGCTTTCTTAGGTATAGATAGATTTTCGAATTACTGTTTAAAATCGCGAACAAGCTCTTAAACGTACAAAATTGCGTATATGATTACAACCAGTAAATTAATTACGAAACTTACTTCTTTATATCTTTTTTTTAACAAATAGGAGGGATTTAAGATTGAAAATGTAGACTATAAAGAAGGGGTAGGGGTGTTTTTCTATTAAACAAGTAAAATAGGCGACTACTACGTCTTCAGTCACAACATTAACGTTTCTGTTCTCCATTCAGGACAAATTTGTGCAACTTCTTGATGTTCCTGTTTTTAGATTTCTGCGGAAGTGGAGTAATCTTGGCTGTATAAATTAATGTCACGGGTTACAAATACATCGTTTTCTTCGTCTATTATCTTTATACACACTTCTGCAATGAAAAATTATAATTTGTTGACAAAATAATAAAAAAATAATTGTTTAATAAGAACCCTAACAACAAAAATTAAAATTTAAAAATTCCTATGTAAAATCGACACACCAACTCTTAATTTCTTCACTTGTACATTCATAAATACAAAAATTTGGTTAAAAATTTTCGCTACATCATCACTACCCCCTAAATTTTATAAAATTAATTAAAGTCACACCTTCGTGCGACGATGATGGAATACAGGCTGAAAAGTTTTACTGTCATGTATATTAGTCGAGATATTATGTCTAGTAGTCTACAACTTGTCGAAGTTATTAAAGAATATGCAAAAGGCTATCCGCGAGAAGACTTGATATGCCCTTAATAAGCAAAATAAAATTTTGTATACGTTTTTAGTATTTTAGGGTTTTCAGCCTACTCAGTTCGGTCAAACCTCTCCCAAACCGAAGTCCTGAATCCGCCACTGGGACAAACTGACTACCCTCACTTTTGCTGTGACAATTGAAATAAATAGAGATCGTTATCCCATCAGCGTCTCGAAGAACAATTGGAACGCGACCCATTCTGGTCCGGTAATTTGCTCCCTTTTCAAAGCTGCTGAACTGCAGCTGAGAGCTCCGTTGAAAAATGCGCGATAATTAACGAAAGTAGTTGTAGAGGGGTTGCGCCGTCTGCGTCGGGCCGACGACCCGTTTTGCACACTCGGAAGGGTAACACCCGTCTCGAGTGGAGATCAATGTGGCGGCGGGGCCGCCGCCGTCTGGCCCCACACCACGCAAACAGCTACCTGTTTACGGCCGTTCATGCCCCGCCGACTGCGATTTTAACGGGGTTAATCTACATTCGTTGGAAGCTGGTATCTATCTTTGAGCAATATTTAGTCCAGGACGCCGAGCAAAAAAAAACTAAACAGAAGAAAAATAAATCTACAAAAGGTGTTTTTGGCTTAAGAGTCCTCAGTCCGTAAAATTATATAATGCATGTGAGATCTCCTCTGCCATTATAACTCACAATACAGTGTTTCCGGCTCACGAGATGTGCTAGGTAAGTTTGCCCTCGTGTGGAAAGTTTACAAGACTGTATTTTTGTTGTCTAATAAATTGTGTCCGAGGAAAATTTAACTTAGGTCTTTCTTACTTTGGCTGCGTTGAAAAACTACACTAGTAATACTGTGTCGCAGGTTGTAGTGGCAGGAGAAAACGTCTACATGCGTCATAAAATTTACCGGACTGAGGACCCTTAATCGGTTAGTTCAGAGGTCAGTATTAATAGACAACAAAATAATACTCCAATTTTACCTGGAACCTATTATTTAAACAACTGGAAGGTATACTTTTACCGGTTTAAAATTCCCATAAAAACGTATCTACAATTTTGTAACTCGAACGACCGTTTAAATAATAATAATAATAATAATAATAATAATAATAATAAGGTTTTATTTAGGAATAACATACAGCCTTTCATATTGATTTCTATTAAGGCAAAGTCTAGCTTTAGCTATTCAACTTAACCTTTAGCAGCAAAAAATAATACATGCTTAATCATAATCAATACAATAAATAATATTATCAAACAAAACAATCAAAACAGTCAGCTCAAGGTTTGCTTTACTGTTTTGACAAAAAAAATATTTTTTATTTTCTTACGAAAAACATTTGAAGACAATCGTCTAATCGCGCCAGGAACAAAGTTGTACGCAACGACTGAATTGTACGAAAATGATTTGCGAAACGTGGCCAACCGATGGGGAGGTAACGAAAGACTATTAACGTACATTTATGTTATGGAGATCACGTCTACAAAATAGTTTCTTACGCAGGTAGGGTGGAGAGGAGGTAAGCAGCACAATACGGACAAACGTTATTAGGTTATATTTGAAAATATTTTGAACTCTCAACCACATCAGTTCATTTAATCTAGTAGATACTCGATCATATTTCCTAATACGATACACAAAACGACAGCAACTATTCTGAATTTTTTGCATGCGATCCCTGCGATCTTAGCAACTATAATACACGATATTATAATAATTTATTATTGGTAATACTAGACTTTCACAGTTTTTTTCTCAGCTTAAAGTTTATAATATTTATGTTATTATACAGCAGTTTTAAGGAGCAGTAACATTTTTTCATTAAATTGTTCACATGTTATTTAAATCTCTCTTTACCTGATCGACGATTTCTAACTTCTTGCCAGAAATATGTAACTGCAGGTCTGCCTTCACAATAGTCCTATACCTTTTATGACAGAAGCAGATAACAGAACGCTTTTGTGGATTTATCTTTTTTTAAGATCGCTGTTTATATCTTCGACAGCAAAATTTGTTTGTTTAGGATTAAATGAATAAGTTATTTGCGTGTCATCCGCGTAACAATGCGTCTGACAAAATCTTACATTATGTAAAAGATCAGCGGTATAGATAAGAAACAAGATGGGTCCCAAAACTGAGCCCTGAAAAACACCCTAAGTAATATTTGATAGATCTGAAGTCTTATTTTCACATAATTTAACAATTTGATATCAATCGCTTAGATAAGACTTAAAATAGCTAACGGAGTTCATGTCAAACCCATAGTAAGCTAATTGAGCACACAGCAAGTTGTGATCGAGAGTATTGAAATCTTTCGAAAAGTCTAAAAGAACTAGAGAAGTGGCGCAAGCACTATCTAGGGATGTTATGATGTCATCAATGATGTTGGTTAATGTACTAACAGTACTATGGCCTTTTCTAAAACCTGATTGCATATCCGATATAATTTTATTATCTATTGCGTAACTATATATTTGCTTCCGGATAAATTTTTCAAGAACCTTCGAAAGAGTAGTTATGATGCTTATTGGCCGTAAGTCACTATACCGGTTTGGAGAGCTAATTTTGGGTAAAGGGGTTACCACTGTTGTTTTCCACATATCTGGAAAAAATCCCACCTCTAAACAACAATTAATTAGATATGTGATTGCAAATATGCGGCAAACATAATTTCAACATGTAAGCATTCACTGCCGTAAAAGTAATTCCTGCACATATCAAGATGGTGCTGAACTGGCAATGGTGAAAAAACAAGTGCTGTCAAATTATAAAAGTCTATCATTGCAACATCATACTTAGCTATATATAGAGTGCGGGTAGTTTACTCAGTTTATGTGTAAAAAATATTCAAATCGGGGTAGTTTGATGCAATGGAATGCGTCACTCTAGCGGATTAATGTGCGTATACAAAATTCAAATACTGTGCGAAAAACCGATTGGCGTAGTTCTCTTGCACGATAACGCTTGATCTGTGTATCATTGGAATACAAAAATGGAACATGATTTATAAAATTTTTGTTTTTAAAAGTTTAATTTATAATAGTTCTATTTTTAAAAGTATTTAGACGCTTTATCTTAAAAGTTTTATTTTAAAGTTTTTATAGTGATTTTTTCACTTTTTTGAAAAAAGTTTTATAAAAAAATATTTTTACAGAAAAACGGCGCTGCATATGTAGGTAAAAACAGCAACGACTGGAAAATTTTTGTAGCTACTACGGGCAGTTACAGTTAAAAATGTCAATTTAGTGTTCTACAATGACCACACATATAAATCAATACAGAATAAAAAAAAATTTGAAAATGGTCCAGATAAGACAAAGAATAAAACGATATAGACCAACATTCGCTTGAAAATKGAAAATAACGTGACTATCAATGACCTATACTAAAAAATTKTTAATGCGAATTATGAAATTTGCGATCTTTGTTATTGTTCAAAACTTKTTAAGCTTGTAAAAAATAATCTCTTGGGAAATATACGGGGTGGGTTTTTCCTTAGAAAAAACKTTGMTTAAAATTKCGAAAATAAAAGTATTATTACATAGAAAGTTCGTTAAATAAATACGAGGACTGTGCTAAAAATGCAGCCGTTCAAATTTCGTTCACGTTCTGTATTATATTAAAACCGAGTGGGCTATGACAATTTTGTTTATTTTTCTTTTCGCAATACGGGTATTTAAAGAAAGTGTCTGAGAACAATTCTAATTATCCTACATATAATTCGCCGTCTGACATCTTTTCCTTTTGCCATAATCAATAGAATGATGTATGTAGGCACTAGTTTGAATACTTGTTTTCATGATTTGAATTCCCCGACTTCCTCCTTATTGGATCAGCCACCGTTTGATGGTCGGTCGCGATCAAATTGCAGCAAGTATTTTGATGTATGCAGAATGCGCAAGACGGGGTCACGTCCGCAGTATGGGGGTCAACCACCTGCCCCAAGCAATGAGGTCGGGGTCGTGACACGGCGAGACTTTATTCAACCCCATGACTGCACCCTTCCTCAGCGCAAAAAGAAAACCGTTCCGTCTGCAGTGGTAATTAAACGCCTGGAGGGCTTCCTAGAATTGGGCATAGATACAGTTACAACTGTTCAATATTTTAATTACGTCTGGTCAATTGCCAATTTACACGTGACGAATATGAGTATTTCTGAGCTTCTAAGACACACTGAGGAAAGTGAACCAAAGAAAATATGTTTATTGGACCGAAGGATACAAAGATGGAAATGAAAACACGTGAGGAAATATTTGGTTGTAAATAAAGCTAACTGTTAGAATTTAGTGTTGTATTTTGAATAGCACTTCTTCCATGATTTTTTAAGTGTTTGCACAGAGTGCTTACTTTTAAACCGCAAATTATAAGTGTTATGAGTTGTGACAATGACATTTGTTTGTATACGGCTATACAGGATGTTTCACGAATGATAATGACCCTAACAAAATTAAAAATGCAACACAAAATACATTTGCAGAGGTAACATTGATAATTGTGCATCGACTTAAAAAATATAAAACGTAGAGAGCTGTATAAATTCGTTAAAATTTGCTTTAGTTAATTCGGTATTGTAAAACAAATTTTGTTTTTGATAAATGTTTATTGGATAACATTAATGTAATAAATGTTTAAAATGTCGCCCTCCGCTGTTGTCACAAGCTTGAATTCGTGCCCAAAACGATCTTTTAAAATGCATTAACATTTCTGGAATGATGGATCTACATGCATCAAGTATTTTATTTTCTAAATGTTCTACACTTTAAATTGGTGTTTGGTATACTTGCTCTTTTACCATTCCCCACAGAAAAAAAATCCAATGGAGTAAGGTCCGGGCTTCTCGGTGGCCAAGAATTAATTGAACCTCTTCCTATCCATCGGTTAGGCAAAACCAAATCAAGATGATTTCGCACTATTCTATGATAATGCGCAGGTGCCCCATCTTGTTAGAACCATAGATCTTGTCTTACTTGTAAATTTACATTTTGGAGAAGTACCGGTAAAATGTTTCTTAAAAAAATTAGATAAGTATTGCCGTTTAATCTATCGCGAAAAAAATAAAGCCCTACAATATGATTCCCCAATATTCCGCACCAGACATCCGTCGAGTAGATAGTTTGAAAATGTCCTTCTCGGATCCAACGTGGATTTTCTTGCGCATAATAATGCATGTTATGTTTGTTAATTCCACCATTATTAGAAAATCTTGTTTCATCTGAGATTGTCATAAAATCTCACATTCAAATTTTGGTGTTCCCGAAAAAAGCTACAAAAAGCCAGTCTTTTAGGATAATCTGTTTCCTTTAAGGCCTGAACCAGTTGCAAGTGATACAGATGAAATTGATTGCCTTTAATTATTCGGTGTACTAAAGATAGACTATTACCGGTTGCTCTTCAGACTACCGTTTGACTAATATGAGGATTTTCGTCAATCATTTCCAATACTCTAATTTCATTGTCAGGGCCTGTTGCTGTTCTTTCTCTTCTTCTTTTTCTTGCATTCACCATAAATTAATCAAAATCATATCTGTTTTTTCATCATTTGAATACATTTTGACTTTTAATAAATACAGTGACAGGAACCACAGCGCATAGCCGTCATGGATTCCCAACTTATTTTTAAAATAATACTATTATGTAAAATAACTACATTGGCTATGAAAATGTATTATGGGTTACATTTTTAATTTCGTCAGGGTCATTATCATTCGTGAAACATCCTGTATATAGGATACGTTCTCTTCAAAAAAATATTTTCAAGATGGCGACTTTATGGTAATCTTGGAAGCGCGTGTTGTAATATTAATATTATTATTTTAAATAAAACACCCTGTATATTATTGCATTCTTTTGCTATCTTATTGAATTCAGAAGTCACTTTATTTGTACAGCTAACAAAAATCCCGAAAATGAAAAAGATAGTCAAATGCAGTTTTCCTCATTCCAGAGGAAACTGATAATACTATTCAAAAAACCTAAATTGTCAATGAAATGTAGGCGATATACGCAGGTAAGACGTTGATTTTTGTTAATTTGTCGATTGACTGATTTTTATTTAGTACTAACCTTCAAACGATACTTGTATAAATTTGACAGCTGTCAGACTAATTGATTCGTGAGTTAAGCATTTTGCGTGAAGCAACTTTTGTTATTAAAAAAATTGAAAAAAGTGAATTTCGAGTTTTGATAAAGCATTACTGATTGATGAAAAAAAAAATACAGTGAAAACCAAACAATGGCTTGACAAACATTATCCGAACTCTGCTCCATCGAGACAAATGGTAGAGAAGTGGATTGAATTTAAAAGTGGTCGTACCACGCCCAAATGAGGCTGTTATTCCACCAAAAATAAAAAAAAAATCCACAAATTGGTTATGAACGATCGCAAACTGAAGGTACACGAGCTAGCTGACATTGTAAAGATATCAGATGGTAGTGTTTTTACCATTTTGCACGAACATTTGGGCATGCGAAAGCTCTGTGCAAAGTGGGTGCCGCGTGAGCTCACAGTCGACCAAAAGCAACAACGAATTGATGCTTCAGAGGAGTGTTTGGCGTTGTTAAACCGCAATAAAATTGAATTCTGTCGTCGATATCTGACAATGGATGAAACATGGCTTCACTATTACACACCAGAATCCAAAAGACAGTCAGCTGAGTGGACAGCAGTCGACGAACCGAACCCAAAGCGAGCAAAGACGCAACAGTCGGCCGGTAAGCTGATAGCGTCTGTATTTTGGGATGCGAACGGAATAACATTCATCTACTATCTACAAAAAGGAACCACCATCAACATCGACTATTACTATGCACTTTTGGATCGATTGAAGGCTGAAATCGCAAAGAAACGGCCACATTTGCAAAATAAAAAAGTGTTGTTTCACCAAGACAATGCACCGTGTCACAAATCGATGAAATCGATGGCAAAATTGAGTGAATGGGGCTTCGATTTGCTTACGCACCCACCGTATTCCCCAGATTTAGCCCCAGCGATTTTTTCCTGTTTTCAGATCTCAAAAGAATACTTGCTGGAAAGAAATTTAAGTCCAATGATGAAGTAATCGGCGAAACTGAGGCCTATTTTGACGAGAAAGATAAATCGTACTATAAAATCGAGTTTTGTCAAAATTTTGTTTTTTTCTTACTTATCCTACGAACTTATTGGATGACCATATTTAAAATAATTAACCTGGAGTTACTGTATTTAAAAAAATGATTTGTATTTTTGCAAAACTTAWGGCGGACGATGCTCTCTTATTTGAAACTTAATACTGAAAACAAAAATATTGCCTTACATCCGTTATTGCGGGCAATAGAAAATATAAGTTAGAACCAAAATGATTAATTACTATATCCTTAAAAAACAACTATATATTGTCTGTAAAAAGCCGAAAGCTCGCTTAATGATTAAGCAGAAATCGCAGACTGCATCCTGCCCCACATTATATTTCCATCAGACCGAAAACTCATGATTCATCATCCCCTTCACTCGAAACGAACCGCAGTTAAACGAAAGTAAACGCTCTACCCGACGCCCTAACGAAAGCGCGGGCGTCGTCTGCAGTGCAGGGTGGAGGGGAGCAGGAGCGGACCGGCGTCGCGGCGCACGACGAAGAGGGGGGTGTCCTTGGCCGAGTGTTCGGGTGAATGGCCAGCTACGTCGTCTGCAGCGATCCTAGTATTCGTGTTATTATGCAGCACATTACTACAAAACAGATAAAGAAGAGCATGTCGGAATTGGAAACACATTTCACTCACATTACATTTTCAGCATCCCTGATGGCGATAAAAGCTTTTTTGCGGTTTATGAAAGCAATGTGGTAACAAGCGTTTGATTTTATTTTGTATCGGTCTCCTTCGTACTAAAATCTGTAAATATTCTTAATGCCTTTAGTTAGGTATTTCGTTTGTTATAGTCGCGTACATGGGCGTACCGAAGGGGGGGGGGGGGCAAGGGGGGGGGGCAGCTCTTGGCTCTTGGCCCTTTCTACCTTCCATACATTTAGCTGATTAATTAAGTACGTATTTACGAAATTATTAATGAAGTAAAATTTATAGATACGCGTATTTCATAATTTTCATCCAGAACTCATATTTGACCTATGCAAATGACATAAGTCGTTATCAAACGATTTCCAAGGTTATTTTGGCCAGGAGTCATAATACGATTTTTACATTGCTCAGCTCTTCTAATATGTTTTCTTATAGGAATTATTCAACTATGCATGCTTCTGTTATGTGGAATACACAGAATCGGTCACATATTTGTATTTGGCGGTAATTCCAATCTTCTTAGTTCCAAATTTCAAAACTAATACAGAGAAACAAAAAAAAATCAATAATATCAGTTATTTCGAGCAAAAATCCTAAATCCTATTTAACGTAAGTTTTAGGAATCCAGTAGTATAAGCACGAATTAAAACGCGGTGTGCTGTTAAAATGCCAGTATACAAGACTTTTTGAAAACAGATTAAATATATTTCAGTTTATTTAAATGAGGCTTAATTTGGTTAAAATATTAAGTTCTGGGTTAATTTTTGGAAGCAGTGCACTGGCGGACTACGGAGCTTGGCTTAACTTAAAAAAATAATAGCTAAATGAAAAATGGGGCAATCAAATAAACCCAAAGGCTCAGTCTAAATAAAAGATAGTATATTCTGTATTGAGTTTATAACAAACCATGTTTTGCATAATTTTATGAAACTATCTAATTCTGATTTTACACAATACCTACTCATAATATGTACAAAATCGTCGTCGAACATTGAGATGCAATATGCTATCATTTTAGTGATGTGTTGCGGTGTCTGGTTATTATCTCGCATTTATATAATCGACCCAACAGCACTATTTTCGATTTATGCCCTGGTGATTATTTTAGCCAAAGATCAAAAAGAAGTACTCAAATTTGATATATTTAAAATATCAGATCAATGCGATCACGGTTTTTAATCCAAAATTTGTTAATATCCAAGTTTAATGGACTATTATCGATGTGCTCATATTCAGTTTCAGATGACGATATTAGCCGCTTTAAGCACATAAACTATATGCATTTATGATTAAAGTTAAAAATATATATTACTTTTATGTCACATAAAAGTTGCCGCAGAAGTAATAATCGAAGTATAACTTACATTGCCATCATAAGATTAATTGAACTTAAAGGCATACCTACATTTGTAATAATTTATACTGTGCCTTTAATTGTTAATCCCTGCAGATTTCGGTATAGTCAAGTAAATTTCGTAAAAATTTTTAACATACGTTTTTGGCGATATTGAGCTATATTTTGCAAATCAATGACAGCCAGCAAGATGAATATAATACATGAAAGGATTTTTGCGGCTTGAGAACAATAACAAATGGTGGTTTTAAAATTATACGGAAATTTGAGTAAAATTAGACGTATGAGTAAAAATTGTTGGAGATAAAACGACCATCAATTTAATGCTGATTGGTGGAGTTTGACCAGCTGACGCATAATGCTTGGGCTTATAACTTGTATTTTTAAGTTCAAATAAAATTAGCTAAACCAGCAGCTTAAATCATTACAGCCTTAGGTGCTGTTTCACGACCAGGTTGTTTCCTCATTCTCAGTTTTGATAATTTTTTTATCTATACTAGTTACCTATTCACTCCTAACTTAAATTTCTGAAACTTCTAATGCGAAAAGTTGAAACTAAAAAGCGCATAGATTAATTAATTATTTGATACGTGCAAATTCCAAATCATAAAACGTGGTTCTTAAGCCGAAATTTATATTTCTTTGGCAGTTCGTTTGACATTACTATAGATTATGTGGTTCACGGATCTTTATTCTTCCAAATAAAATGTATCTACTCATCTTTTGTTAAACATGTTAGACATGCAACTGAATGCGCTAAATATCGCCCAACTGAGATCATCAATAATTGAGTGTGGGAGTGAGTGAGAAGTGAGAAATAAACGAGCTTTTGAGAACAGTATATAAAAAACATAAAAAACTTGGGCTTTCACAGAAGATGTTTTAAGTCACCTTGCAGAAAATTAACGAAGATTGTTCATGAAATAAATACTTCGTTAATTACTTAGGTACATAATCCAATAAAGGCACATTTTTATTTATGTTATATTATTCAGTAAGGGAAATTCCTGCTTTGCCATCCCTTAGACCAAAAGCTGGGTACGCCCATGGTCGCGTACAAGTATACTGAATATGGGTCGACTAAGAAAATACATAATAGTAATATAATAATATATATTTATTTCATATAAAATATTCAAAGTATAAAATGTATGAAAAGCTCTCTCATATGCATTTGCCAAAGCAGGAAACAACAAACATAAGCTAATAAATAGAATATCAATACATAATCAATTTGACAAATATTCACTAATACTATATGGTTCAATATCATTTAGAAAATTAAACACCTGAGCATCATATTTGCGCCATGAAGTACCTACATTTCTTTTAAATCAAGTGGTAATTTATTGTAAAACATAATTCATGAATACAAGCAGCCTTTTTCATAAATTGCAAATCTGTGTGATGGTAAGTTTACAAGTTTACTTCTATTATCCCTATATGAAATAAATTTTGTAAAATAATTAGGATTAGGAAATATAAAGCCCAATCACGGTTAAAATTTTATTACATTTAAAAACATTTCTGCATGAATGCCTAAAATCTAAGTTAAATAATTATTCTCACAGCCTTTTTCTGAATAATAAAAATTTCATTGATAATTTTATACTGCCCCCCCCAAAAAAATTATTCCAAAACTCAACACAGACTGAAAATTAGCAAAATAAAAAGTAATGACATGGCCACATATTATTTGCTAACAAATCTCATTGAATGCAGTTTTATCTTTAATTCATTCAAATGAGGTGACCAATCTAGATTTTCGTCTAAGTGTATTCCCATTAATTTTGTATTGGTGATTAACATTAAGTTATGATCATTTATTACAATCTCCGAAGATTTTTTAATATTCTGGTTCGTGGTTCTTTGATTACCTGCTCTACCGGACCGCATACCGCATTTAAGAGTATAGACTCCTTTTTTGGGCAACTTTGAAATACAGTTGTTTTCAAATATAAGTCGAACTGCGTAATTAAGCATACTATGAAGAGGTCAAGACAAATTGTAAAAAAAAATCTAATTTTTGTAGGAAAGTATCTAGACATGGATGGAGTCAAAAAGGCGATTCTGATGTCAGCAATAATTGGAGAAATAGCATCAAGGCACAATAAAAGTGTCACAGTAATTGATACGAATAKCTAATATAAACGCATGCGCAATTTTACCAAGTCTGAGATAAGTAAAAAAGCCCAAGTACCGAGTGCKTTCATCGAGGTCAGTTTTGCTGCTTAGCTTCTTGTAACTTCAAAGTGTTTTCAGCTTTATAAAACTTCCAAAATTTTAGAACGGAWGGTACGATTTCTAATTTGTAAATGTGGACTTGCAGCAAAAGAAATTCGCTTTTGAGTAAAATGTAACATGAGCTCGTTTTTGAGTTGGTAGACTGTAGTGATGCTGGGAATTTTGAGAAAAATATCTTACCTTTAAAATCATTATCCAATGATCCTACCTGGAGATCGTTCAAAGTTTCTAACTTAGCGTTTACATTTAATACCTGATTCAAGTTAAATTGAGAAAAATAGTCAATAGTGCTTAAATTTTTGTCTTTTCATGGCCAGATGTCTAAAATTAGGTCTTCAAAAGGTATAAATAATAAAATAAAATTTGATGTTTATACGATATGTCATATCTATATGGTATTAGAAAATTATGGGGCTTTTTGTTAAAGTTGTTTGATTGGTTTAGATTTTACTTACACAGTAGATTTTAGCTTAAAATAAGAGAAGTGAAGCCGGCCCTATGTGTTCAATGTCAAGTCTACCCTACTTCTAATCAGCAACTTCCAAAAGCAAGTTCTCGACTAAGAGTGACCTCTAGCTTAATCTAGCAGTTTTCGACCTATATTTAATTAAATTACAACTGGGTTATTGTAGATTTGGAAGCGTTATAACTATTTGTCAGGGCTAGTACTGATGTACTAGTAACATATACTAATGTTACAAAAAAAAAACACTATTACATTTCGTAGTTCTGTTTTTTCTTGCTAATTATGAATGGCATATTACCTATATAAATAGCTATTCAAATTAGGACGATAACTTGTATGCAAGTAAGGCAACTTCTTACAAGAACAGCGTTTTAACGAGTACATAACTGATAAGGCATATTAGACCCTTCTCAATCAATTCATTCATGCTATGAAATTTGATAGTTAGTCTTGGTAACTAGAAATAATTTTTCCATGAAGCTGCTCAAGGTCCGTCTGTGATAATAAAAGCGGCTGCCAACATTTATACTACGCAAAAGACAATTCCTGGAAAAATATGAAGTACATAAATCAAAACCGTTATACCTATACTCGTTCAACCGAAGTAGTGAATTTTGACTTAACGTTGTAAATCTTGCCAACAATGCGGGGTGGGGCAGACGGTGATTATTCGACTGTAAAGTGCAAATTAAGGATTCATGTTACTAAACGGGTTTAAAGTGTATAGATCAGCAGGCAGAAATACAAATGCAAATACAATTTGCACAATATTACCGACTAATCGTCGTCTGTCCCACCCCACATTATTCGCAAGATTGACCTACAATTAAAGTCAAATTTCACTATTTGAGTTGTTCGACAATTTGTTTAAGTTAGTTTAAAAATATTTGACAATTCACAAGGATATGGCAATGCCAACAACATCAATTTGGAAATACATGTACAACGTTTTGGACTCGTAATTTAGTGTTAAATCAGGAAACGATAATGGAAGTTTTATGTTTGCATAATAGCAATAATACATCTGCGTTGCTTTTCATTAATGCGTCAAAGTCTGTTAGCCCTCAAAGCGATAATTTTAATTAATCTGTTGTATTAAAAATACCCCTATATCCCTTAAAACACCGGTTTTGGTGAAAATAGGTGTCCACTCATGTTGCTGCAAAAATCAGCTGCTGAAATGTTGATGGTAAACATGGTTAGTACAATGTAGCTCTGAAATACAGTATAGAAATAGAATGTAAATAAGATTGTAGTGCCCCAGATAAGTAGGATTATAAATTGTAACAGCATTTCCACTAATAGAAGAAGTATTCTCTCATGGTTTTATCCATGAGCGCAGTTCACTAATATGCAATATAACATACGAGTTCAGTAACATTTTACAATATTTGTGAAAATTGAACTATGTAAATTTACGGCGTTGTTGTAATTTAAAGTCCATCTGTCTAATTTAATGGGCGATTGCAGTGCAACATATTACCCCAAAGTCAATAATTGCAGTTCAAAATTCGTTACACAGGCCGTCCCGTGAACGTAAATACAATTTCGTTTAAGTATAGTGAATACAGAAAATAAGGCAGTTTTTTTCATAACATAACTTGATTGCGTATGATCTACACCAGACAGGGCCGTTCATATAATTTGCCTGTAGGGTAAAATCTTTTTATTTTTGCTAGTCAAGTGCTACATCAAATTAAATAAATCAACTGAATCAAAAAATGTTTCCGTTTTCCACCAATATGCTGTTTAAAATAAAACAATTCACATTTTGACGACAAAATAAGGTATTTCGTTGTGGGGTACCCATTACGTTTGGACCACCCATTTGCTATTTGTTTATTTGTTAAATCTAATGGTTTTTATGAAAACATTCGAAAAACTGTTACCTGCTGCTAGGCTGTTATTACTTGTCTAGAATGCAAATATAACGTATGCTTAACAGGTTAGATAGAGCCTTTGTTGTCTTTTTTAGTTCCCGTGCCGGATAATAATTAAATATAAGGATATCTCAATAAAATAACAATCAGAATATTATATTAAACCATCATGGACATAATATTGTTATTTGTATTGTTAATAAATTTACACCTTAAAACTGTAAGATCCCTCTTTATCTTCAGGAGTACTCGAAAACTCCTTATTACCCTGGGCTTCACTGGAAAGCATCCGAAAACACCTATTTAATCAATCTACAACTAGAGCTTTTAGCAAAGCTTGGCCTCCAGCATTAAGGCTGGGATCCTAGAGAGAAAAAAAGATCCATCCAGATAACAACATAAAGAGAAAAGCATACTGCATAGATATGTATAAAATTGTCTCTTTCGAAAGCTCGTGATCAAAATTTTCACGTAAGGTATTTTGCATGTGCAAACTAAGTGGTGATATGTAATAAAGTTCGTAAGATACCTGGAAGGTAGACCTGGCAATTACCAATAATTACTTTAGCGCAAAATATTAAATACATTTGTTTGTAGAATATCTTTGGATCTAGTTAAATCTTTTCTTTTTTAGATAAGCATTAATTAGCTCTATATATTCAGTAGAGAGAGAGTCTCTCTCTCTCTCTCTCTCTCGCTCCAGGCAGTATATACTTGTACCTCCTTGGATGAGAATAACGAGGATAAAAGGACTTGATGCGTGAGTTACAAACTTTCAGTGATTAGTAAAAATTTAATTGGCATAAACTGCTTTGGATGTTGCGTCAAGTTGTTCTTACTGTCTTCAAACCAGTGCAGTGTTGGAATAAGTTACAAATAAGGACGGGTAGGCATAAAAATGTCCTACATCCACAATTTTTTGCGGAGCCATAAAATGGTGGAATAGCAGATAAATATTATTTTTTAATTGAAAGGTAATGTTTCGTTGAATGTGGCATTGCTATTTTAAATTTAAGCGACAATTATATTAAATGCGCGCGACGTATACATTTTATCTACTAATTACTAGTTACTAAATTAAATACTTCCAGCGCAAAAGTTGAATGACTAATAATTTTTCAATTTAAAAAGCAAGGTGTGACGCAAAGTGAAGCGGCCTATACTTAAAAAAGTACAAATCCGGCACTGCTGCAAATCATAAAGTGGTATTTCTGGTTCCAATCGCAAAAGCGTTAGTTTTTTATCTATGATTATATTTAACCCTTCTTAATCGCTAACTATTGTTTATGTACGTTAAGGATAGATCAATAAATCAAGTTTAGTGGGAACACGTTGAATKTGGCGACAGACTAATTTATACGAATTTTATAAAATATATAGCTAGTACACCTTATTATAGGTATTATATATTTTTTCTACTTCTACCCTAATATACCGATATCTACGTTTCTTCTGCTATATTATGCAAAATGTGCCTTTGACTGCTACACATATCTATCTTCATCTACCTTCTAAAACTAGCAATGAAGTCATCAAAAAATCTCTTATAATTTGTTGAAGGACGAAAAACGAGTTCGGCATGAAAAGGGATGTCGTTTTTGTTGATCACTACTACTATAATCTGTTAATATCATGTTAAACTGTCGCGGGCAAATTCCATCGACCACGAACATTTTCCGTGGACGGAAGGCTTGAAAATGTCTCTCGTTGAACATAAGCTTTCGAACGAGCCGTTGTTCATTGTTTAAACCCGGGAAATTAACGCAAACATTCATGCTACTGCATGATGAGTCTCATCAACTTATCTCCATAACTTTAATTTAGTTACACTATAAGTGGTGGTTATCACCCTCATCACTGTCTATTTTATGTAATCCCGTTTATTATTTAACCAGACACAATGTTGCACTGAAGATGACCACTTTCAGTAGTTGAAAGTGCTTTTCTTTATATTGATAAATCTGTGGATTTGACTATTAATAATTTTATTACGTCATTACTTAGTGAAAAACAGAAAAAGGTATGAAGGTGACGAAACAGTGTCAAGAAACTATGAGTTGTCTATTTCCTTTTTGTGCTAGATTATAAAAAAAATTATATATTTGGAGTAAAGTGTAAAAAAATTATTCTGTAGGAACAAATACGAATAAAGACATATCACTTCTGTTTGGTAACAAAAAAGAAGTCGAATTTATATTTTGTGCGTTAAACATATCGCCTAGCCTAGAAGATTTATCACATTTACAGGGACACTCTATATTATATCTAAAATATATTTTGAACAACGCAGTTGAAATTTCATCGCCGATTAATGGCCCCACATGCAAATGTACGTAATCTATACGTCATATTAAATGTTCAAAACCTGGGGTGGAATTACCGATGATTCCAGTTGCATATAAACTCCCCTTCGAAATCGATACACAGCGGTCTACTTAGCCTCGTTGTGTTTTATGCGTCACGGTTTGGTCAATGCAACGGTGGGTGGGTTATTATTGTCGTGTGGTGCACCTGACGCGATAACAGGAAGGAAATGCACGCTACGACTGTCGCCCTTGCTGTCTGCACACTATAATTTAGAGAATTACCTACCTTCATAGCTGTTTTAAAGGCATTTTACGCTACAGTGGATTATTATACATCTTGATAATCTTAGTATAAAATCAAAGCTGCATTTAAAAGGTGTTAGAATTAAATCAATTGGGAAAACAAAACAATGAAGTTAAAATTGTAAAGTAAAAAGCATTAAAGTAACAAAAAATATTTTTTTCGAAAACTGCAAGAAAATGAGATAATTGTATATATAAGAATGAATTCTTCTTTAAGATAATAATTCTTCAAGTGTATCCACTCAATTCTTTTATTGTAAAGCGCTTTCGACTAACAAGTAGAAATCGTCAGTACAACAAAATCAAAACATAGAAAAAAGAAACTTTTATGAATCGATTGACAAAGACAAAAAATTTAGAAACAAGCAAACTTGACTACAAACCAAGAGTAACCTACATGCCAGCAACACAAACGTAATATTAATTTAGATCAAATAAATTGTTTAAAACAGGACAACTGAAATTACAAGAATCATTTAAAATAGTAAAATATTGTTCGCTAACAATTTTATAGATTTCTAAAATTTACAAAAAATTTAAATTTGAGGATTTACTGCACAAATGTTATAAATTTAAATTGTCTAGCGTGGCAGTGTGTTTATTCAACAATAAATGGTTAGCTAACGAAGAATTTGTCGTTACAATATCTGAATTCTTATACTTATCGAATTGTTTTAGATGTTCTTTACCTCTAATTAAAAAAGATATTTCCGTTTGTCCAACATAAACTGAATTGCAATCATTGCATGAAAAACTATAAACGCCTGAATTATTTAAAACTGGGATTTGGCCTTTATTACAGACAAGACGGGAAAACACACTGCCTACGGTAGAAAAAGCAATATTTATTCCATGAGAAGAAAATAATTTAGACAGGGTAACTGAGACTTGACCAGTAAACTTAAGAGGAAACCAAACCTTAACTTTTTCATCAAAATACCTTGTACAGAAAGAATACTTAAATTTTGTCAAATACTTAAAATAGAGTTTTCTGTTAAATAATTTGGAAAATTGTAATTGAAAGCAATTTGGAGAATCACACCGAAATCTTTTTCGAAAGCATTTAATGGCAATGGCATTTTAAAAAGTCGATTAAAAAGTGAATGAAAAACGGCCGCGCTAGACAATTTAAATGCATTACATTTGTGCAGTAAATCCGCAAAATTAAATTTTTTTGAAATTTTAGAAATCTAAAATTGTTAGGCAACAAAATTTTACTATTTTAAATGATTCTTGTAATTTCAGTTGTCCTGTTTTAAAAATTTATTTGATCTAAATTAATATTACGTTTGTGTTGCTAGCATGTAGGTTACTTTTGGTTTGTAGTCAAGTTTGCTTGTTTATAAATTTTTGGTCTTTGTCAATCGATTTATAAAAGGTTCTTTTTTGTTTGAAGGCTTCCGTGATTGTTGTCGATGACATGTTGTTTTCCGGGCTGGTTCCCACGTTGGTTATAAGACCTTGACGTTTCGACAGTCATGTCGGTGTCTTCCTCAGAAATAGCTCTGAAACAGTTTCAGAGCTACTTCTGAGGAAGACACCGACATGAGTGCCGAAACGTCAAGGTCTAATAACCAACGTGGGAACCAGCCCGGAAAACAACATGTCAAAGGTTCTTTTTTTATGTTTTTTATGAAAGCGCTTTACAATAAAAGAATTGAGTGGATACACTTGAAGAATTATTATCTTAAAGAAGAATTCATTAATTATTATTCCACTTTGAGAGCACGGATCAGTTTTTAATTTTTTTGTATGTATAATAATTTAATTTACATTTGAAATCCTTTAAACTACTGTTTGAATCAAGACATTTTAGGTGCAGTGGCGTTGCCTGTCATAACGATAGCAACCTAATAAACAATAAAATAATTTCAGAATTACAATATATTGTAATTATTCATATTCTAAAGGGTGTGAGAGAGTGTTTAATTGAAGATGAGCTCGGAAAGTGAAGAGAAGCATTTACTAGAGGAAGTATTGGAAGTGGCGCAATGTGCTGTTTCACAATTAATCCCCAAAAAATCGTCGAGACAGTATGAGATCGCCCACAAAGAATTTAAAGCGTAATGCAGTTTAAAGAAAATTGAAAAGGTGTCCGAAGCGGTATTACTGATATATTTCGAATATAAAATTAATAAAGTTAAACCTTCGACAGTATGGTCAGTATATGCAACGCTAAAGAAAATGGAAATATCAGGAAATTTACGAAACTAATACTAATATTTGAAAAGCAAATCAGTTGGATACCGTCCAAAAAAAGTCCAGAATTCTAACGAAAGAGGAATTTTTTACAAGTATTTATTTTATACAAATATTGTATTTTACACGACAATTATAAGTATCTCTATTTTATAAGTGAGTTGTTAAAACAATATTTTTCTTTTGCATAGAACAAGTGATAATGTTTATTTAAGATAATAGCATGGTTTTAATAACCATTAATAAGAAAAATACTTACCTGAAATAATAAGCTGCAAATAAAGTTATAGTTTTGGCAAATAAAAGCTGGCTGGCTCCCCGGGAAACAATAAAGTTAGTTATTATGACAAACTTATTTTTCGTAGAAAGAAATGATACAAGCACGTTATATTGTAGATTCAGAATTTGAACAATAAAATTTGTTTTGAAGGAATTAGCACATTTTGTGTCACTTGATAAATAAATAGATTGTGAAAGCTGACAAAATTGTTTTATCTGGCATGATAGAGCAACGAAAATAATATACCTCAAAATTTCTGTTATCTAAATTGTTTTTGTCTAGCAAATTGTGTGGAAATTCCTGCGGCATTTTGTTCGATATCACTCCCTATCTTACCGTGCGTAACTGATAATGAAATACACACAAAGAACAGCTGATTCTATTAACTTAAAACGATGTAGGATAGGTTATGACATGACCTATAATTTTTGACTTTACCACTTATGCAAGACTGTCACACAATATTTATCTCCGAGTGGTATATAGCTTCAAAAAACAATATTCAAACCTTTTCCAAAGAGCCGCTTGCTTTAAGGCAGTAATTTTAACAATTATTTTTAAAACGCAATTCACTACAATTACTCATTACTTTTGTTGTGCTAAAACAAATAGACTGTTATAGTTAATTCTAAACAATTATAATGTTCGTTTTTACTATTAACGATGTTTTTATATTAGCAATATGAGCTTGTGTTCTTGTTCTTGGACATGTTTAGCAAAGTTAAGTGATTTATTTGGGAACATCTATAAATTAAATTATGTAGATATTTCTGAAGATGAAATGATATAAATTGCAAAATAGATCTTGTAAAAATCTATTTTAACAAAATAAATTATTTAAGAAAAATATCAATTAAGAATTAAGTATGACTCTTCTTGACTCTTTGAGTTTAATCTGTCGGAAAACTTTGTTTGACTGTATGAGGTCTTTATGAAGCATCAAAACAACTTTTATATATGTTTCTGTATTAAAGTAATATTTAATGTTATAGTTGGTCCAATTGTGCAAGATATAAATATACCACTTTCTTCTCTTGGTCTCAGTTAAACAAAATTTATGTTCTATCGTGTAGGTACAACTTACGCGAATTCAGCTTACATAGATGTCTTTCAGGCTCATCTATTGGGTAAATTGTAGGTCTAATACAATCAAATCATTAAATCAAACAATGTTATTTTACAGAATTCATTAAATGGATAGTTCAATGTAGACAAAATAAAACTTAGTAGGGCGAATAAATAAATGGCTTTGCAAATTATAGCATTGGTCAGAGAAACATTGTTTTCGCAAATAACATTGAGCAGTTAGCTATTTTTTTTACCAGAAATGTAACACGTTTAGCGAACAAATGATACTTTCAATTGTTTAAATGTAAATGGTAGCAAAATTTACATTAGTTTTTACGCATAAGTATGCATAAGGTGTTATAAAATAGGATATGTTATACCTGTTCAAAGAAAAAGGTTTCAAAAATTAAGTCTTGGAAAATAAAAAAGAATACCAATTATTAATTAATTTTAAATTTACCAGTTACTTTAATTTTATTTACGGAATTATTTTTATTTATTTATTTATTACTGCAAATTATTTTTATCTGTCATCTTCTAACACATTAGTGCGCTACTCATTCTACTAATTTTAAACCTTTAGGGCGAAATATCTTATTAACTATGGACATTTTTACAAAGGCTATAGTACGATAAGGTGGTAAAAAGTGCCCCCGCTGGAATTTGACTCAAATTGACATATATTGTTCCCAATTAAGGGTATATGTCGCACACCTAATTATACACCCCAATTCCACCCCGCTTTCCAGTTTTTGGCTATTCAACCCTTAACATTTAACATTTTTTTTCTCAAAAATTGTCAGATAAAAATCTGAAAAAATTGGATTAATGTGGTCCCATAAAGTCTATTCTTAAAAAAATTAACAACCCTCTAGCGTGACTACCCTTAAAGTTATGGGGTGCAACCTCCCTTCGAGGGTGGTTTTTTAATCATGTTTTTAGAGCGACCATTTTCTTTTTCCTATTAAAATAATCACCCATACATGGACTATTCACAGTAATTTTATGTCACTGTAAAAATGGTACTAAGGGGGTTAAATTATTATTTTGTCTACTTACCACAACCATATCCTAGGAGGCCACAGATAAACTGAGCAACTAGCAGTTATATAACAAGAGTAATTTAATAGATAATCATGAAATACGTAGGAAAAAATGGACTAAGGTAGTTTGATAAGGTTTATTCCTAAAAAATAATTATTTTGTCTACTTACCACAATCACATCCTAGGAGGCCACAGAAGAACTCAGCAACATAGTAGTTGTATAATAACAGTAATTTAAAAAATAACCATGAAATACATATAGAAAATGGACTATAAGGTAATTTGATAAGGATTATTCTTAAAAAAATAAGATCCCTCTGCCGTTACTACCCTTAAAGTTATGGGGTACAACCCTCTCCCTGGGATGTTTTTTAACAATGTTTTTGAGTGACCACTTTCTTTCCTCTTTTAAAATAATCATTTATATATGTCTTATATACAGTATTTTATTTGTCCCTGAAAAAAGATGGTACTAAGGGAGTAAAATAATTATTTTGTGTATTTACCACAATCACATCCTAGAAGGCCATATAGGGACCCAGCAGCAAAGTAATTCTATACTTAATAACAGTGAAGTAAATTATAATAAGGTAACACAAGCATATTGCAAAAATACAAAGAATGTACAAATAGTTATGTAGACAGATATACGTAGGTAACACATAAATGCCTCATACAATATACGTATATTATTCTTTAGTAAATGCAGCGTTTCTCAAACTGTGGTCTGCGGACCCACTGGGGGTCACTGTAGTGGGATAAAAAACACAAAAACATATTCCTCACATTCATCGTTATTTTCTACAGTTTCTTATCTACAAAACCGCACCTTCCAAATTAAAAAACTAAGAATTTTTTTTTGTTTATTCAAATCCTGATGAAGTGGTTTACTACACTTATTCTTCTTGTCAACATTGTGCTGTTTAGTACTGCTGTTTGATTAAAAGGTGCGGCGCGTACTCATTTGTGTGGCATCAGTAATTTACGGAAGAGAAGAATTCGTTTTGTAACTGCCTAATCTAAAAATCTATTAAGAATTTAGCTCAACCCAATACTTGTTATTAGTTTTTCGGAAAAAAAGTATAAATTTATTTCTCGTTTTCTGTGCAAATATTTTGAAAGTACCAATATTCTGAGAATAAAAATATCAATGGAATAAATACCAATTCGTAAAGGAGATCAATTCTACGCTGGCAAGCATAACACATTACGAGATCCATATGCATTAAGTGCTATATATTAAACAAAAAATAGTACATACGAGTATTGTATCAGGCATTTATGGTCTATGTATATCTGTCTAGAATCTACATAACTATATGTAAATAGATGATTATTTTTAAAGAAAAAAGAAAGTGGTCACTTACAAACATTAAAAAACATCCCAGAGAGATGGTTGTACCCCATAACTTTAAGGGTAAAAACGGCAGAGAGATGTAATTTTTTTAAGAATAAACCTTATCAAACTACCTTATAGTCCATTGCTTATATGTATTTCATGATTATTTTTTAAATTACTGTTATTACATAACTGCTATGATGCTGAGTTCTTCTGTAGCCTCCTAGGATATGATTGTGGTAAGTAGACAAAATAATTATTTTACCCCCTTAGTACAACCTTTACAGCGACAAATAAAATACTGTAAGTAGCATATATATAAATGATTATTTTAATAGAGAAAAGAAAGTGGTCACTCAAAAATTATATTAAAAAACATTCCAGAGAGAGGGTTGTACCCCATAACTTAAAGGTTAGGAACTGCAGAGGGATGTTATTTTTTTAAGAATAAACCTTATCGAACTACCTTATAGTCCATTTTCATATGTATTTCATGATTATCTTTTAAATTACTCTTGTTATATAACCACTATGTTGCTGAGTTCAAGTGTAGCCTCCTAGGATGTGATTGTGGTAAGTAGACAAAATAATTATTTTACCCCCTTAGTACCATTTTTACAGCGACAAAAAAATTACTATGAATAATCCATATTTGAGTGATTATTTTAATAGGGTAAAGAAAGTGGTCGCTCAAAAAACACGATTAAAAATACATCCCCGAAAGAGGGTTGCACCCCATAACTTTAAGGGTAGTCACGCTAGACGGTTCTTAATTTTTTTAAGAATAGACCTTATGGGACCACATTAATCCAATTTTTTTCAGATTTTTATCTCTGACAATTTTTGAGAAAAAAATGTTAAATATTAAGGATTGAATGGCAAAAACTGGAAAACGGGGTGGAATTGGGGTGTACAATTAGGTGTGTAATATATACCCTTAATTGGGAACAATATATGTCAATTTGAGCCAAATTCCAGCGGGGGCACTTTTTACCATCTTATCGTACTATAGCTTTTAGTAAAAAGTTCCAAATGGGTTCGCAAAGTTACTATAAACATTCGTGACATGGAATGTAAACGAAAGACAACATAACTTCCAAAATACAATATTAAGTTTGTTGCTGACGAGGTTCTTCTAGTGGAAGATTTCACAATTGTTTTTTCTACAATTACAGAGATATGTTATTGAGCGTGCTCGTTAAACAAAAACAAATTTAACTGATGTTATAAAAAATTATTGCTTCATTATACCGTTTAGTAGTCACAATTTGTCAATTTAGCCTTTGACAACAACTTTTAATTATTATGCTATAACTTTTCCTTTTTTACATTTTACCCTCAAAATGCGAGGTGTTAACTATTACCGGGATATCAATTTATTTGTGTTTTGTTAATTTTATTTTTATCACTTCGACCTAGTTAATATGACTGCAGCGGTTGTCTGCAGGCGCACCCTAACACGCTCAGCAAATTGTGCAAATTCAAAAATTCGAAAAAACGTAACAGCCTTTGTTTACTTTTAAACATTAAATTGGTAGTTATTACAAACACCCTAAATATTTAATCCCCACTGTGTTAAGCTTCGAGATCTTTGTCTTTATGACAATAAATAATACCCCAATAAAGATCACAGGCGGCTTCAGGTGAGGAAATTTCACACATTTAATACACCACGGCCCTGTTAGAAGATGAAAAGAAATTGTAATTGAAATTTCGTTACAATTACTTTAAAAAAGTAATTCATTACAATTACTCATTACTAAGAAAAATAATTTAATTACAGTAATTCATTACTTGTAATTGCATTACTTGCGATCACTGCTTTAAGGGGCATACCGAGTGACAAGTAAGTACTTAATTACTGACAAAAGTCATCGTTGCGCATAATGTTCATTGTTTGATAACATGTTTTCATAATAGACAGGTGACATATTAAGGTAGGTTAAGGCTGTAAACATAGCCTCATGCAATTGCGTTGCAAAATACGGGAGCTACTTAAAAATCTACCGATCACGCTCTAACTTGACTGCCATGAAGAACCCTTCACTAGGAGCCAGAGATTCATATTTTTATCCAATTATTGAACACACTAACCCATTATTTATAAAATACGCGATAACAGTTGACAATAACATGACTGGAAATAATATTGGTGCGATAGCGAGAGGGTTAATGACTTATACGTACTTACATTGACAACAGGCGTTCTTCACCTTTACCCTGACGATCGAGTGTCATCCAGTGGCGGAGGTCGATGCAGCGGCTATCACAGTAGCTGGAATAAAAATAGCCGTTAGTAAGTCAGTTTAAAATGTTTATGATTTCGCAATACACTTTAACATATTTCTCGCTGCAATTGATATTAAGTTTACGTGGTATTAAATAATTAACGCTCATGTACAGCTTTTAAGTAGCCTTTTTAATGTAGTAGAGTACATGCAACAAGAGTAAAACAAATAGATAGATATCACTACATAATATTATAAAACAAAGTCCTCCGCCGCATCTGTCTGTCTGTTTAAGTTAAACTAAAAAACTACTGAACGGACTTTCATGCGGTTTTCACCAATAGATAGAGTGATTCATGAGGAAGAGTTAGGTATATAATTTGTCAAGTTTTTGCGTGAATTGGTTGAAATATAACGATTGTTGAAAGTGTCGGAAAAAGTCAAGTTGCCTGGGAGCTTTCATCGAAAAAGCTGCCTAATCCCTTTGTGATATAACAAAATAATGCATGGTTGGGTATTCCTTTTTTACAGATCTACAAAAAAGTTCGGGATAGCATACATCTATATTTTAAGGATAGCTTACTATACCCATTCCATCTTCTAAAAAAATGGTCACGTACAGTGCGGTAATTAGAAAGCTATTTAGACGGATATAGTATTAATTCTTATCAACTTAAATACGTTAATTACCTTACGCATTTCATTCACCTTATTATAATTTTTACACCATATAATTTAAATGAATATCTTCCGAGTTATCGTAAAAAATTAACGCGGGCGTAAATATATTTATTGTGCCACTCAGTTTACGCATACAAAATAGCTTACGTGAAAATATTGATTAATAGCTTTCGATAATGAGCAGGAAACGACGAAAACATGAAGAATCAGCTATATCAAACAAACATACAAATACAGTACGAAATATTACTGATAATCTGGCAGAAATTATGAAGATTTGTGGAAAAGCGTTTCTTTCCGAAAAGCAAGGTTGAATTTACAGTTGGTGACTTAAGACACTATGGATATGAACATAAATCACCGTAGACAGCACCACAGCACCCCATGGTAACTTGCTGAAGCACATCTGGAATTAATACTAAATTATACTACGTATTTCGAGCGCCAACATGTCATTATAGTTTGTATGATATTACAAAAGTATGTCTTCCAGGCGAGTTGTATAAGATGCTTTCCAAAGAAAAAATTACAAGACATTTTATGAGTTATACCAAACAGCATGCAAGTTCAATGTCAGCCTGAAGAAGAAACGCAGAAAAGCACAAGGAAAAATGATATCAAGGAAAAAATTTGACATTTACAAATTAATTTAAAACGGATTACACAAATTGAAAGCACAAACTTTTACAACAGGAAGGAAAAAGTTAGATTAGCAAGCAGAAAACATTATTCGAGGAAGCAATCTGCGTATTTTTTATCTATCCTAAAACAGCAGCTAAAAAGGCAGCAACAACATTTACTCCTCGTTACCTTACTTTGTGTAAAATTGCTTACGTTTAGAAGTAAAATACCTTAAAATCTCTAATGAATTATGGGATGGTGAAATTAAGAATTTTAGTAGTTTCCGAATTTTCAGAATGCTTTTATATTTGGACGACTTGTCTGAGTGTGTGACCTAACAAGTAACTAACCTAACCGACCGTAACACTTCGCATTCACCGTTAGATGACGCACGACAATTTTTATTTTTACTTACTGACTGTAAGTACAGGGTGTTCATTGTATGAACAGTAAAGATGTAAAAAAATTATTTATATTGGAGAGAAAATATAATGGTAATCGACAAACGATATTGCAGTCTCTTATTTTGCCTATGACTAAAAAGTAATAAGAAGTATAAAAAATATTTTTTAAAAATAATGCTTTTGTGTTGGCGTCCTAAAAAGTAGTAAATAAGAAATAATTTGAATATGCACGAAGTAATAAAATAGGAGTAAAAATTATTTTTTTACAATTAAAAGCATTCTCGGAAATACGCGTAGGAATACATAAGTGGACTGTATTATTTCAACAAACARGGGTTAAACCATCACTGTTCATTGTTTTTTGAAACTGGACCAAGTGTCTTGGCAACAAAAAAAGTTTCCGTTGAACATCCTCACTTTGTGTCATCACATCACATATGCAGTGTGAAACAACGGATTTCAGAAGATCTATCAAGACAAGTACACCAAGACCCACAGATGGCTGTAGGTTTCCGTGGAAAAATACAGAGTCATTCAAGAATCAAAAAGCTCAGGTTCAGATGCGCAAGTCCATTTTTCAACACTTCCTCAGTTACAACGCTGCATTTTTGTATTTTTATAAAAAATATATGAAACCCTTCCTGTTTTTCAATCAATTTGCTGCAAAGAAAAAGGTGTGTCCAAAACTTATGTAGCTTGTTCTTTCGAATTTCTAGTTGCGATAAAATTGACTACAATTAGTAACGAAGACAATAAGCGTAAAATCAAAAACGCTTGTCACTGCATTGCATTCCGAGGTAGGCCGCTAAGTATTTAAGGATTTAATTTTCTTTGGTTTATTGGAGATTCAGATTTTTATAGCTGTATCTTAAAGTCATACACTACTGAGTAAGGCTGCCTTATCGTCACATCCTCTATTTATTTTTATGTAATAACTCAACATAACACAGGATCTATTGAGAAGTTAAGTCAAAATCTAACAACAACCAACAAGTGAGCAAGAAATTACTGCCTTGAGCTAGTTAATATTGTCCAACTGGGTACACAGTTTTTATATGCATGTAGCAAAAATTGTTGAGAATATTAGTGCTAATAGAACGAAAAGAGCATTTTCAAGTTATGGTCTTACAGAGTCTCACTAGTAGAATTTTATTTAAAAAAATATATATCCGAAATTGCTTATAAAACGCAGGTGCTTATTAGGAGCATGTAGGTTTCAGATTAAAAAAATAATTAAAAAAATTGTTTATGGCAAACATCTGACAACTTTTATCGGCGGATGTTTGTATTATAGATAACAACAAAAAGTTACAGATTGCCTTACACCTTGCAGTGTAGGCTGAATGTCAGGTAAACGACAGTATGTCGCACTTCACGGATTACAAAACACATGAATATATGATGGGCCCCGAACATCGAACAAAACTCAGAAGATATGAAACAACGTCAACAGACCCCGGGATAACACCCCACATTGGACCGAAATGATTGCACTATACATATTATAATCGAATGAGCAGGCCGCTTGAAATGAACGCTGAACAGTCTTGCAGTCTTCCTCTTCCTGAAGTGACCAAGGATAAAGGTAATTTAAAAGAAGAAAATTATAGTCTCTCTATATTCCTAAAGTCGATTTTCCTCATTATCATTAGCATATACATCCAACGCAAATGACTCTGCCATAACGGCTTCTGCAGTGCAGTGCAAACGATTTCTTGCCTTAATGTGGCACTTAATATCAAAACAAATACTCAAAAACAGAAACAAATACTTCTCTGCTTAAAGTTGTAACCAACCAGCACATCCAACAATACATAGACTCTGATCATATATAGTGGTATACGCCGATGCGTTCAAGACAACACCCAGAATACACGACGACATTCCAAGCGCCACAGATGACATCCGTCTACTCACCAGAATTAGAAGCCATTTATCAATCAACCAAGATAGCTGTTGAAGAAGCAAGGAAAATTTTTTTAATGGCGGCACTTAAAACAATAAACAACCCACGATCAAAAACAGCACAGTCAAAGAAATAAACAACATGCTGCAAGAAAACAAGCAGAAGATAATCGAATATTTCTGGACACCCGGGCACACTGGTGTCCATGGAAATGAACTCGCAGACACAGATGCAAAAGCGGCGATAAATGGCAATAACTTGATGCTAAACCAAATTACTAATCAACCACCTATATGCAACTTGTGCAATAATGGGACCACCCTAACAGTTCCAGACACCTTTTTAGCTGCACAAAGTTAAAAGAAAACAAACAAGAGCTCCAGATGGAATTGCTGGGTGAGGAAGATCCATGTGAACAAGACAGGCTATGGAGACATCTCGAAAGCTTACAGATTCTTCAGCTACTGTAACAGTGAAACTGGAAATGTATTGTACGTACATAATGTATATTTTAATATAGTAGTGTAAATAGCCTATGTAGCTGAAACACTAAAATATAATGAAAAACGATCATACAAAAAAAAAATTTTTCCAATTTTGCTCCCTTGCTCCTTAGAGTATGGATTTGTCAGCACATCTGGCAGATCCTGATAAAATAAACAATTTCTTTCTTGATTCATTGCCTACAATTGATGATGATAATCGTGATTTAATTAATATGTACACAACTTCTCTAAAAAAAAACCATTCCTCTCCATGTTTTCTTTTAAACAGGTTGATGAAATAAATATTCTTAAGAGCTATTGAAGGTATTAAGACCAATGCAACCGGTTTTGTGTGTTCCTTTTTTGCTTCCAATAATCACACACATCGTTAATACCTGAGTAGTCAGCTCCACATTTCCCTCCTGCTGGAAGAGGGCATGTACCTAAAATTAACAGTCCACAACAGTTTAAAGATTTGAGACCTATAGGTATTTTACTAACTATATCGAAGATTTTGGAAAATGTAATAGAAGGGCAGGTGTGGAGGTATGTTGAGGAGCAGCAGATAATTTCTTGTTTTCAGTCAGGTTTCCGAACTGGATTTAGTTGTGTGACTGCTCTCTAAATATTGACAAGTGATGTTATTATGGCGCAGGATCAAAACAAAATAACTGCTTTGGTATTGTTGGACTACTCTAGAGCTTTTGACACTATTGATCACGAGGTTCTTAGGGGTGTGCTACATTATGTAGGTTTTGAGGAGAATGCCGTGTCTCTGCTAATGAGCTACGTCACTGATCGTTATCAGGCTGTAAAAGTGTCTGATCATGCATCATCTTTCAGGCGAATAAAGTCGGGTGTGCATCAGGGATCGATTTTGGGCCCGCTTTTGTTTATAATTTATACGTCAACTCTTCCTAGCGCCCTGAAGTACTGTAAAGCACAGTTCTATGCAGATGACTCTCAAATATATTATTCTTTCAAAGTGAATGAACAGGCCCTAGCTCTCAAAAAATAAACGAGGATCCGGAGACTTTAAGTGATATGTCCGGTCGACACTCGCTTTGTTTAAATCCTAATAAATCTGTGGTAATGTTATTCGGTGGGAGGGTCAATAAAGACAAACTAACTAACTTTGAAATACAAATTTCTGATTCTAGGCTGAATGTAGCTGATATATCTAGACGCCTTGGCCTTTATATTGACTCTACATTTCGCTTTAGAACTCACATTACAAAGTGTTTGCAGAGCGCTTATTGTAGCCTTAAAAATATATATCACAATCGCCATCTTTTACATGTTAGAACGAAGAGCATTCTTTGTAATAGCTTAGTACTATCTAAGCTAGACTTCTGCGACGTGATCTACGCACCTTGTTTGGACTCTTTAGATAAGAAGCGTATACAACAATTGCAAAATTCTTGTTTACGTTTGATTTTTGGCGTTGGGAGGCGATGTAGTGTGAAGAGTAGATTAAGAGAGTTGGGGTGGCTAGACATGAGTCGCAGGCGGGATTTCTATGCGGTCTGTTTCTTCCACAAGGTAATTAGAAGTCAGGTTCCTCTTTATTTGTATCAGGATATAACTTTCCGGACAGACATACATAATCTCGGTTTGAGACACAGGGGATTATTTTGATGTATTATGAGGTGTATGACTGTCTAGTTTTAAGACTTTGTAGTTAAGTGGGAGAGCAGGCTGCTGCTGCTTCACGGTTGTGGCAGACTGAACTTCGCCCTAGAACTGAAATTGTTTACTTTATAAACTTAATTTTTCTTTGTTTTTCTTGCTGTTCAATAAAGGCAATTTATTATTATTATTATTATTATTATTATTATCTGCCCCCTTGGACTTCGAAAGTCAAAGCTACCTACGTCGACAACAGAACATCTCAACCTAAAGAACGACACCAAAATCATCCCCATAGACTTCAACGGCGAGTGATCGTAACCGAACAATAATATATTAGTTAGCAGCAAGTTAGCAGTTAATGCTAAGGAGTAACGATGCGTTACTTATTTATGCGTACAATAGATAAACAAGTTAAGGGTGGCCGAATTGTTGTCAAAAGACGTTGTGTATGGTATGGTATCGTTCAGTTTTCCAAGACGAATGTGCACTACTCTGAATGGACACAGAATTGTTCAATTGAGTTGCGAAAGTATACAGAATGAAAGCGTATTTAATATTAACGCATGGGGCGTGATTTTTTAAGCTTGAATGCTGTTGAAAGGATGGACTAAAAACAACTAAAAGTTTGGATATAATTAATTGGATGAAATGGATAGTAGGGGTTTAAATAAGTAAATCTAGATTTTAGATAATGCACAAAAGAAGAACTTTGTAAGCGTGGTAAGAAGAAAGTTGTATTGTTAATTTGTCGATCTTGTACAAAACAATTAATACATAATCAGTGAAAGTATTTAATTCATCTTGGTATTCGTTAGATTATAACAATTCGAATCTTAAAAATGAGTCATAGTCGCACCTGGAATCGGGACAGAGTGCTTAGAAGTCGCCCATTCAAAAAACCGATTCCTTGAACTTTAAAATTAACGTCGACTTCCTGACCGTATCCCTGAAAATATTTCGCGTGCCCCAAGTTTGTACTGCGCATTTCGAGCGATTTAGCCTTGTTCTCTCAATAGGTYAGGCATATTCTGATATCGTGAGCGCCCAGATTACTGCAAACTRTCGCGTTATYATTATGTGGCAGTGGTGACAATGACCGCTCGTTGCCTGACATTGAACATGTTATCAGATAATTTTTAATGCATAAATATTTACCACGTACATTTSCGGCTCTCTAGCTAAACATATTTGWTCTGTGTGTCAGTGGGCAAAAATAACAATGGGACCACTTGACACAGTTTGGGTAATGTAATAAACTCGGGAAAATAATTGTGAATAGGCATTTTCCTCGGCTCCAAACCACATTTATGAGCTCAAAACTGTGATTAAATTTATCAACACGACAGTGTTGTTCAAGCGTCAGAAAAAGTTAAAAAAAAAAGTAGGAAAATTCCTAAATCAAAATGAATCTGCTGTGTGGCAAAAAATGCTACATATGATTTTATTTTCCATACTATTTCAAGATAAGGATGTCTAATGTGTACAATCATTAAACCTACTTTAAACACCTAGAATGTCTACCACAGTAGCGCTCCATTCTCCCTTGCAGTGCCATAAAAAATCTGATTAAATAATTGTGATTTTTAGCTATTATAGAAATCCAAATACAAGCTTCAATAAAAATTGCTCACTTTTGAAAAACGCCATGCATACAGAAAACAAATCGGTTTGCCCTGTACATTGAGAAGACCTAATCATGATTGCCAATGTACGCATAATTACAAAAGATGTGAGTATTTTACAGCAAGCAACGTGCAAAAAATATTTGCGTGTAAAATCGTGCATTTTAAAGGTCGGACTAAAATAGAGTCTAGTAATTGTAATTTAATGTAGAAATGACCCGACCTGACCTGACCTGTCAGATTGCTGGTCCCTGGTGTCCCTTGATTCTCGTGCTAATGTGCCTTCCGGTTTAACAGATGTAAACCTTCCCACAGCTGCATGAAATGCTATACACATAACGAACGTTATTTCGGAAAGGCGTTAGGTATCGTTCCCGGGGCAGTGAAGATGGTGTTTATCTGATGTCTTATCAGCAAGTATGCTGCGGCGACGTGCTCCTTTGGTTCCTTCCTATGTGGTTGCATGTTAATAGCCTTTTCAATCCGTGTCTTTGGATACCCGTTCTTCTGTAGTGCTTTGCGTAGATGTTTTAATTCCTCTTCTAGGTGGTCTGGTTCGCTGATTAGCTTCGCTCGTTGTATCAGCGTTTTGATGACTCTTTGTTGTTGGGCAGATTTTGTCCTAGCGCGCCGTCTTGTTTCCTTGTCACCATCGCATCCAGGAAAAGTAGGGCGCCATTGGTCTCCACCTCCATCATGAACTGTATGCCGACGATGTGTAGATGGTCCAGGAACTCCTTTATGTTCTGTTCTACATGCGGCCAGAGGTGAAAGTGTCGTCCACGTATTTAGACCAACACTTAGGTTTAAGGCGTACCGATGCTAATGCAGCTGTCTCGTAGGCTTCCAAGCAAACATTGGCTATCAGTAGGAAAAACGGTGACCCAATAGGAGCACCTTCTGTCTGCTCGTAGTATTCCTGCTGGAACTTGAAGAACGTAGATTTCAGGCAGATCTTCGCTAGTTGGACTAGTTCTTCATCCAGGTCTTCTTCTTGTAGACGTTTCTTCAATTCCCTTAAAGCATCGTCCGGTGGTATCTTCGTGAGGAGTCAGGTGATATCAAAGCTTACTAAGATGTCTTCCGGTTTGATCTTTTCAATAAGATCTCCTACATTAAACGGAGACTACATCAAACATCGATTTACAAGGCTATCGTTTAGTTTGCTGTTCCTTTAGATTTAAGCCAAAACCATGTGCCCACCCAAAATATTGGTGTGTCCAGAAATAGTCTAGGAACATATTCAATACTTAAGCGTTAAATATTCAAGGTTCAGCACTGCCCCCGTGTAAGCTTATTTATACCATGTTAAATAAAGTGGTTTAAGTGTGAGTGGTGGTTATTCAATCATACAGCTTTTCGAGTTCAGTCTCAAGTACTGCCACAATGTGAAACTTTATCCTTGGCTATAATTTTTCTTAATGTTGACTATGCGTTTATGTATTTTATTAATTATATTATTTCAATGAAAGCAATTCGTGAAGGTTTTTATGAAGTTCATTCAATCTTCAGGTAATGGATAGTTTTTACTCTATTTAGCAGAGAAACAGATTTGATAATCAAAAGTACATATATCGACCACAAGGAGAACCCCAGATGGTAGATGTGTTAATCAGATGGATTACGTTTTATTGAAAAAAAAATGTCAAGACCTATAGGGAACTATATGCTTATTCCGTCTACCTGCCATATGCTAGGAGTGCACCTGCAACCTATATTTCTTACATTATAACATTATAAGCTGGCACGTAACACTATTAAACATTTGTTGCAGCTTGCAATAGATGATTTTTACTGTTACTGTTGATATTTTCAAATAATCCAAAATGTAGTCACTAAAGAGCAAATCGCCATTGATTCAATCCGATTTTTAATGGATTTGTAGAGAGACATTAGCAAAGGCTCAATATCAGTATTATTTAGGGTCTTTCAAGCTTTGGCAATGATTGTAACTAATTTTCAAAAGCCAGCACTAGATACGTATATATATTGTTACGACTTGGGCTAGAAATCTGCGGATTTCTGATTAACTTCCTTTTATTTAAATAGCTTGTTTCAAATACACTAAGTCTAAACACACTAGTTTAAAACACTACTATTTTAACAGCACTAAATCACTATACTGCAAACAGCAGCATTAAAAACACCTGCTTCACTAAGCCTTTCGCCCGCTCAATAACCGCTATTGGAATTCAGAACTGCCCGCGCTCTCTCCGTCAAGCTATTTATACCCCCATCGAAAATTCCAGAAGTGACACATTCCAGACGCTACCGAAACTTCGCGAAGGTTCGATTGATAAAATTCTCTTAAGAGTATCGACATTCCCTGGCATCTGTCTGTAGCTAGGATCACTACTTGCAGTATCCTACTACACCGCATCTACACACGCCTGCAACTCCGGTACACAGATGGCGCTGATTCCACAATAATATTATACAATACTATAATTACCGCTAGCAAGGCCTACGCGATGGTACTATTTGAAATGTCACTTATAAAATATTTTATTTTGCAAAACAGCACCAAATGTAAGTAATACACAATACTATTCAGCAGAAATGGTTAATTTTACTGAAAAAAGTTGATGAAATAGGTCTTCATCCGCCCCGTTCTCTGGATTTAGCAGCAAAACAAAAAAAAACAACTACAAAAAACTGAGATATGAAACACTTTTATAAATAGGTAGCCATATATGTGGAGAGTAATTTACAGTAAATGACCTAATGTACTTTGCATAAATATTAAAAGAGATTGCTTTGTAGTAACAAAATATTATTTTGCAATATAAAACAAAAAATGTATATTACAGAAGGTGGCAACACAATGCTGTTATTGAATAACCTAACACGCCATCTACCTTCAGTATCTAAGTGACATACAGTTGCGGGCGGTTTCATTGACGCTATAAAGTTGGCTCGCGCAAAAATCAACTCAGTCCGTTCCGACGAAATTAATTTTTGCGGCCTTCGCGGAGTTGGCTTTGACTTTGGTCGGCGGCCTTGCGTAGGTCACGATATTTTTGTCTGACGTTGTCTCCCCGCTCACGGCAAAAATATTTGTTCAAATAACCTCGTTTCGCCGCCGCCAGTGAAAAATGCACTCTCGCTTTTTTTCTTCGCTTTGCTCTCTGAACAAATACTCGTGCAGAGATTATGCCTGTTGGCTTCGATAAAAAAAGTTCCATAATATGTTTGTTGGCACTGTGGTATCAGTTGTTTTTTGTAGGTACAGTATTTCATTATCGCCCTGATTTTGCGTGTCAGTGGCCTACTATCTAAGTATTCGCAGACGTTTGTCTGAATTGCCATAAAGTCGATTTAAGTGTAATTTTACCACCTACAAATCTAATCACATGCATTGCTAATATAATCGGACGTAAAACTTATCAGGTTGGTTATATTCGTACTTGAAGCAAACGTTATTTGAAATTAGGATTTACCAAAACAGTAATAATGCTAATAACATTGCATCAAATTAATTTTTCATTTATTTTAATTAAATAATACTACAGGGTTTCTATAAATGATTCATGCAACGCGGGCGGCGTTGATTTCTGAATTCTTTGTGCCGCCTTTTAGTAACTGCTGCCAAGCTACAATAAGAACGGCGATAGTACTGAAGGTTGCAGATCAAGTTGCAGACAAGAAATTGATGGCTTTATAAAGATTTTCCAACAATTTACGATTCTAGTTTTCTGTCAAAGGTAAAAAATACAATAATTATTGGTGTATAGGCTTGTGGTAACCTTTACACCCTTGTACTGTGGAAGTGTAGTGGTGTAGGGTTTCTGTAAATGATTCATGCATGCAGGTGCTTATAGAAATTATCGATTAAATCAATTTGCCTCCTCTCAGGAAAGTGAACACAACTATTGTTTTGTAGTGTATTGTAGTGTTTTGTAGGATAATTAAATTTATAAGGTTGGAGAAACCTCAGACCTGCGGGGCGACCCGTATAACTGTGTGGTTATGACATTAATGTTTTTCTAGCTATTCTGGGCACTATTTTCATCTCCACCGTTTCTATAATACTCTTCTTGTCTTTGCCATCTCATGCCGGGCTTCTGCGGTGTACGTCATTATAAGTCTTATTAGAGTTTTATAGATCCGAGATTTTGCTTCAATATCAAGGTGTTTGTTGTTCCACATCGTGGTTTTAAAGCATGCTGCTATTCTTGTAGCTTTATTGCTTGGTTTCTTACTTCTGCTTCAACATCGCCATAGCTATACATATTCTATGTCAAGATAATTAAACTTCATTTCTTGTTGTACGATTTTATTGTCTATTTCGAGTTTACAATTTGAGGCGGTCACGCATTTTGTTTTAGCAGCTGATATTGCCACCTTAAATTTTTGTGCAGTCGTATTAAAATGGTATAAAAGTCTCTGCAAGTCGTCTTTATTTTCTGCGATTAATACTGCATTATCTGCATAACATAGTGTTCTAATTTCCTTGTCTCCCATTCTGTACCTTTTAAGTTTGCGTATTTGTGCACATTGCGTGTTCGGAACCAGAAGCACAACTCAACAAAGAGACGACGATGCCAGACGCGATGGTTCTGAAAGGAAATCAAAGAATAATGTAAAAAGAAAAAAAAGCTTATTTAGACTATATAGTAACATTTGTAACATATATCTATCAAAAACCAAAGAAAGGTAGTTAATGAATTCATCGAAGATAATCACGTTATAAAAACACTTGGGTGAAATATCTAACGGAATTATACAGAACAGAAGGAACAAGAACACAACTGAATACACCAGAAAAACAGATTAATGCCAATGTTTTCATAGATGAAAAGGACATTGTAACATCAATGCAAAAGACCAAAAAGAGAAAGAGCCTAGGTTTGGATGGGATCACGAATGAGCTTCTTAAATATGGCGGAGATGCGCACCAAACAAAAACAATATATGAGTTTATGTCAACAAGATGAATGGCGAACTAACATCCAGCATACTGTTTAAAAAGGGTGGAAAGAAGGTACAAGCAAATTATAGAGGGATAAGTCTTCCTAGTACTACAATAATACTCACTATTAGAATTATAACAAACAAAATCAATAAATTCATCTCCTTGTTAGATGAACAACAAGGTTTCCGATCAGGCAGATCCTGCACTGATGCTGTGTTTGTTATAGGCAAATAACTGGAAAATCGACAGAATATAATCAGCCGGCGTTCATGTGTTTTGTTGATCTCGAAAAGGCCTTTGATAAGATACAGCTAGAAGACATGGTACACCTCCTTATGACAGGGAAATACCTCACAACMTAATCAAACTATTATATCTCGTATAAACGTAATCCACTGTCAAATTCCATTGTAACTATATGCCACATCGCATGTGTTGCACCGATGTTACTCTTCTTAGAGGATATGTAGAAAAAGCAAATATTCTATTATTTTTACAGCTGATCAGCAAGACATTTTGATTTATAATTGTTTTTGTAAGAAATGAGTTATCACTTCTAATATCGGGTATAGGTACGAGTAGTCGATTTTTGATTAATAAAAACAACTACAATTGTTGCACTATACCCACAGGATGAATTATTCTACAGTCAAAACGGAAAATGGGTCAAATATGGCGGCCGCGAAGACTTACGTTTGTAGAGCTGTTGGTGTACTTTGTTTTTGGGCTGGTGGCAGCTAAGCCAAAAAAAAGTACATGAAATATCTTACTTGTTCACCTTTATGCTACAGCCGTTTAGTTTTCTTTATTTTTAACTTAAACGATGTATCGTCATCGACTATCATCGATGTTTGTTTCACTCTAAAATGAAACGTACAGGAATGTGTTTCTGAAAGTTCGATACCTCATGACAAAAGCAGATGGATTCAAAAAAGATTATAAGAAATAAATTTTCAATAATAATAATGATGATGATGATAGTAATAATAATGTTTTATCAAGAGGTGCATTCTGTGCTACAGAAACTACCGCCGTTGTCTTACATAAAAAACCAAAACAACTGAGAATCAACGATGAAATACTTATAAAAAATCTAGAAAATACAGTTTCTATCTAAATTTCTAAAAAAACTGTTAGATAGCAACACACCCAAAATCTTACATCAATCGCTTCAGTGAATGCGAAATGTTTGTCACGGTAGTTAAAGATCTTTTCATGCATTATCTAAAGGTGAAATTGTATCTTTCTAACGCCTTTACTTTTAAAAACGTTTGGCTTTTTACAGCGCACTGCAAACGTTAAACTTTCAAAGACAGTGGCCCTTATTTTCGACAAGAAATTCATAAACGGATAAATATACAGTGTGTTCCATTTAAAGAAATAAGATTTGTAAGCGCACAGGAAAATGAAACATCCCGTATAATACAAAATAAATTKGCACAACATTAATTTGAAACACTTCAAAATTTCTAACAGTTACTGAACTAGTCCGTTCTATCTCAGGTGACATACCCTGTACGAGATGAATGTAGTCTACKCGTTTTGGCAGGTAGTCGAACCCGAAACCTCCGATTGGCGCTGTGACCTGGTCCGTTACACCACCAAGGCTCTCCCACATTAAGCGATATATGCAATTGAAAGCATAAACACAAATTGAACCTATCAAATGAGACCAAAACCTACTCAAAAAATAAAAATCGAAGTTTCTGAGCGTTTTTCTCCAAAACTCAGCAGTATTTCTCGATGAATTGTTTCCATACTTTTAATACACTTAAGCATGAAATGTCTAAAAAATCGAGTAATGGGACCGTTTTTTGTGTCATTATATGGCAAAATTCGACTTCAATTTACTAATCACAATAATAAAAGTGGTCTTTAAAGCAGCTACTTTTAATAATTTTATATATTTTATAGTTTGTAGCGTCTGTAGCGCCATCTTGAATATAGAGAAAAGTTTTTTACTTTTAAAAGACGTTATTTTGCAGCGATTTGAATATCAAGACTTTGCAAAAAAACAAAGAATATATTGTATTAGCACCCTTATTATTATTGAAAGATGACGGAAAAAATGTACGTGACGTTGATTTCATATAATATTCCCTGTCTTTGGGCTTTAACTCAAACGCTGCAGTGGTGTAATGGAAAATACCAGAGTACCGATCAGGAGATTAATTTAGCCTGCTTTCCCGATACCACTATACATTTCAATTTGGAAAGCTTAGAGTTGTCAAAGAAAACGGCGAGAAAACTTGCCAAATGCCTGGCTCATTTACGTCATTAAGTTAGAAAATGGAGGACACTACGATGACTCATGAGAAATGCAGGTATGTGCATCTTGTAAATGTGTCATCTGCTATTTATAGAAAATTTAAAGCATGCCTGTCCTTCGTTTAGCTTTTAAACGAGATTTCCTGACCACGAAAGTTCAAACTAATTTCGACATCTACACGTGTCTAGGAATCTGTACGTTATCGGAGTGCGAAAAAAAAACATTGTACATAACACTTCGGTCACCATCGCAGTTTAAAGCAAAAACGAAATTTCGCAACTGCAATTTAAAAGATTAGGTTTATCGAAGTAGACGTACCAATAGACATCACTTGTTAAAATCCGCCTCATTAAATTTTGCAAACTATTTTAGCAACCGTCGCAAAACATGAGTGACTTTTACTAGCGTTATCTGCATAGCATAGCAAATAATTCACTGATAAGATTCCGCGATAGTTCTGGATAAAAGTCGACCTGAAGCGAAACTAAGTTGAGGACGAGTGCGGTTAGTTAATTTGCCTTTACTTTCTTGATCGGTACGTTTTCTTGTAGCATATTATAATACAATTTTTTACTAATAAGATTCACACACGTTTTTTTTTGTAGTGAAGTACAAACCGTTGCTTCCAGTATTATGAATTCGTATATCTACTTGCTACTTTTTTCAAACTTCCGTTATATATCAATAAGTTCATGAAAAATTAATTTTTGGGAAATGACCGCATGTTGTAAGATGTATACGGATTGTGTCAAATCAACGTACTTTCTGTTTTACACCTAACTGTAGTTTTGGTATTGCAATTTAAAAATCGCTGAAAATTGAATCAATACTTCCATATTCAATTGTCAAAATAACGTTTACGTTTTAATTTCTTATACTATACGATTAGTAATCAGGTTTTGAGCATTTTTTCTCTCTATACATTTTTTCTAAGACAAACAGTCCTCGTGATATTAGGAAAAATATATACAATTTTAAAATAGGTTTTTTTCCAAATAACTCGAAAATTATTAACTTAACATAAAAATTACAAGAGTGCTTTCTGATCAGAAATTTGATTTTCTATATAATACCAAAATTTAATTAATTAAAATAATCGTACGAGCAAGGTCCTAAATAGGTTTTTTGGAAATATTTCGAAAATGTCAAAATTTTGGATAAATTTTATAAGACACTTTTTGTGAGCAATTTTATTCTCTATCTGATGATGTTTTCATTTTTTGAACATATCAAATATATTCGGAGATATTTGGGAAAAACCGCTTTCTTTAAGCGACGCTTTTTTGCTAATATCTTCTAAACAGTTTACTGCACCGAAAATTTATAAGAACGAATAATACCCGCCGTTATACTATTAATCACACACTAAAACGAAAATAAAAAAAAATTTGCAAAAATGGTAGTAATCCCTCAATTTCGCCCCCTTCCCGATACCCTACTTACCCCACAAACAATAGGTCGCTTGAGATTTATACGTTTGCCAAATTTCAAGTTCATATATTAAGTCTCTCGAAAGTTATCGTGTCCACAAACAAAACCACAGACAGACAATGAGCAAATAAAAATTTTTGAAAATTTTTTTCGCGATATAATACTTCCCATCCGTTGGATGTAGAAGTAATTTTTTTCAAAGGTAGAAAATCAAAAGTCTATGTATACTGTGTACATTACATCCAACGGATAATAAGTATTGTATCGCGAAAAATTTTTCAAAATTTTTTATTTGCTCAATCGCATTAACATGCTCGAAAGCGTCCAAAAATAAAATTTGAGCAAAAAAAATTCTTGTCTGTGTGTCTGTCAGTATGTGTGTGGACGCGATAACATTCGAAAGACAACATATAAACTTGAAATTTGGCATACATATAAATCACAACTACCCAAAGCGACTTTGGTGAAATTGTAGGGTAACTACCTTTTTTGCAAATTTTTCTTTTTCCTTTTAGTATGTGATTAGTAGTATAATTGCGAGTATTATTCATTCCTTTCGGTGCAGCAAACTGTTTAGAAGATAGCAAAAAAACAGTCATTTAAAAAGCAGGTTTTTCCTAAATATCTCCGAAAATACTTAATATATTCAAAAAGTGAAAATACCATCAGATAGGAATTAAATTTCTTATAAGARGTGTTTTAAAAAATTATTCCAAAATTTTGACATTTTCCAAATATTTCCAAAAAACTGGAATTTAAGCCCTGTCCACACGATTTTTTTTAAATTTTGCTATTATATAGAAAATCAAAATTTTGATCGAAAAGCACTCTTGCAATTTTTAATTAAGTTAATAATTTTCGAGTTATTTAGGAAAAAACCGATTTTAAAAATCACGAGAATCGATTGTGGTAAAAAAATGTGTAGAGAGAAATTACCTCATTATTGATCGTATAATATAAGAAATAAAAGCTTAATATCATTTTGACAATTTTATGTGGAAGTATTGATTCAATTTGCAGCGGTTTTTTTTATGTGCAAAACATCTATAGGGTAGGATAAAATGAAAATTTTGTACTTCGGAACACGTTGGTGTAACCGTCACCGATCGATACACTGTCACTTTACAGCGCACTCAGATGCACTTTTTACGTTTACTACTTTTTCTTTCTAGCGCGCTATTTTCTGTATATGCATTCCAAAAACATTTCAAAAAATAAAGAACGTTACGACCTGTAATATAGTTTTTTTGTTGCATTCTACATTGTCAATTCTTTAATTATATTAACACACGCATGTTGATGTAAACACATACAATTATGCAACAAGTTAAAATAATATAGTATAATAATGGCAACAAAAATGTTATAGTTCTAAATAGAATTTGAAGATTTTGCGAATTAATTAATTTATCTAACTTTCAAAGGAAAATTTCTAAAGTCTTCTAATTTGACTCGTTTTTTATTGTTTACCTTTGATTAAGTTTAAGAGATAACTTGCATTGCTCAAATTGTAACACCACTTTTTAAACGTTTAATCAGTTTTGGAACTGCCAGTATTATAACAGCAAATATTGACATGTTTAAAAAGTAGGTTACGAATATAACGAGTCGTATTTGCAAAAAAGCAGGGACCTGTACATTTCCGGACAAAGCTATACATATATGTACGTAATCGCAAAGGCAGATTGATTGCAAGAAAATAGAAAATAGGAATTGTTTAATTACCCAACGTTATCTTAAAGCAATCGCCATCTAAATTGACATGTCTTGAGGTGAAGCTGAAAGGATAATGTTAATTTTTAATTAAACGCAGAAAAATTTTGTTTAATCAAAGCAGGGATATTGCCAACCTGTTAACAGGTCAACCACGACCTATTCACCTATTTGGGAAACTGATTTGAAAAATTTCTGTTGCATTATAGAAATTGGTTACGGATTCTACAAAAAGCAGTAGAATGCCAGTACAAATGGAAGCCCGCCATCTTTTAATATAATAAGCTTGCAGCACCAAACAACCAAGAAGCTTTTGGTACCTATATTTGTAATTTCAACTGGTACGGAGTAATGAAAGAATAACGGTCATTTGCTCCATTCTGCATATCTACTCGAGAGCGTTAGAAAGCCTCCAAAGAATATTAAGGGAAATAAAACAAGGCTAAATAACATTTTTATACGATATTGAAAGTAATCCATTCCTTACATATTAATTATTGCTCAGTTTCTTGCATGAAAATAAAATTTTCAAGGTTCGCTACAATAAAAAGCAGAAGTAAAAGCTGGAACAGCAAACAGGTAAAAACAGATGTGCACAAACATTTGACGTAATAAAACGGGAACCAATCCGGATTCACCACGCCTTCACTACGTCACAGCACGTCATTTTAAACTGTCCTTCGTGAATGACACGCTTCAAGAACGTAATAATCAAAGCAGCAATTTGAAATTGTTGCAATTTCATGGATGAATTCAGAGAGTGAAAGTACAAAACACTGATAGTTTCATTGAAACCTAGATTTCCTTGCGCAAGAAAAAGGCATAATAATATGCAAATGGCGAATTGTAAAAGCGTTAACAGAGCGGCTTATTAACGCCAGTAATTATTATTAACCTTCTCTTTCAGTGGAACAACTTTCGTTGTGACAGAGACGGAAATAAGTCTGATACGGATAAGGCAATGTCATTACCTTCGTTTCTTGCAAATCACATTGACATTGACTCGTGCCGAAAACTGTGTTTGTATTCGCAAGGGCAGCGCTAATAAGAAGGAAAACTAGAATACTTTGTCAAGGTCTGAGCGAGCGTAAAATATTTATAGGCGTTAAATCGCATTCAACGGTGCCATATCACTTAAAGAGACAAAATGGATTGTAAGGATTATCAACTAAAGTATAAAACATGATGCATTTGTTTGCCTACATATAGTTTGATTGCGGAAAACATTAAAAATTAGTTATTTTTCTATGTTTCGTAATTTTTTACAGTACAATTATTATGAATTAATAGGCAATTTTATGACAGGATGACAGGAAGGCTTACAGTAATATAAAGCGCAGTGCTTAGCAAGTATCCTATCGGGAAAAGTGACGTCACAATGCACCATCTGGATCTGCTAAGTGCAACTGCTGGAATGGGTTGCTTAAATACCAGGAATAGAAACGGAGCCTATGATTTTAAAGCTAACCTAATTCGACAAAATATTCACATCTTTTGTTAGGAGAACTATATTAGTGCAAGCGTATAACTTCAAATGGTGTATTTACGACGAATAGTAATTTCTTTATAGTTAAAATATATTCTAACGACTTTACTGGTTTTCAAGATTTATCTATAAATAGGTTGTTTGACTGTATTTTATTTATTCATATAGATATCACGAAAATTTATATGGTATTTGTCTATATATCTCACAAAAGAAAAGTAAGCCCTTGAAAGTAATTGGCACTTCATAAAATTATTTATTAAATATTGCATTTAGACCACGTTCAAGCTTGTTAACGTTTRTTGTTCCATTGCACTTACACTACGTGACAGTCAGTGCTTAGGCAGTTATTGCATTCAAAGAACAACAAATATTGTAATGTAAACTGCGGTTGTAAAGAAAGTATTTCTGTGGAGCATTTGGCAGCTACGAATACATCGAAATGATCAGAAGGCCACGGTAATAAACATAGTGCAAAGTCGGCACATCCCAAATAATTACAACAGTTAGGTAGATCTGATTAAATACGAATTGTCCCCGTAAGATTTTGTAATTATATCTTACTACTAGGTGTTGAACATTCATTTGAGAAAGTGTAAGAGTAGAATGTGTAGAGTCATAAATGTTAGCTATGTAAGTACTTACAATATTCCCATCAAATAATTAATGCACGATTTTTTCCAAATATGTATATTATTCTGTGTTTTAAGAAGCTTTTACCTTCATAGTACCGTCCTACTACTGTAAATTAATATTACGTATATGCAGAGACTACAAAGAACCCAAAATTCTTGCTTCAGGTTTGAGTTCCGTCTATAACAAATACGAACGGTTCTCTGGGATACAGTTCCCAATTTGTAGCGTCTTAAGTTAGACCGTCTTCGTTTGTTTTATTCACAAATTTATGACAGACTTAATTACCACGCCATAGGTCTGCTTTCTATGAACGATTGTTTGATTCCCACGTTTAGTGTTGCAGTGAAAACTGCCTTGCGAAATATTTCGCGTTTAAACCCTGCTTCCAAATAAACAATGTGTTGATACATTAAATTCAATGAATAAAAAAATTATGCATTATTGACAACTAAAAAATATAAAAATTGTTTCGCTGCGTTTTTTTTTAATTTGGTATAACGATACAAAAATGTCCTTAACAGCAAAGGTTTTCGTTTAGAATCGAAATAAAAGTTGAGCTTAGGAATTTTGTTGATTGTATTACCAGGTATACCTGAATGCACTAGCGGTGTAACAAAAAGACGACGTATAAGCGTTTGCAATTTTCCAGTCACTAGATAATTACAATTAATTTAGTATTCTCATGTTATCAAAGAAGATGATTTTAGAAAAATTTTATTTCTACTAAAGACTACAGCTACTGTAATTTAAGTTTAAAGCTAAATAAATAAGACAAAAAACAACTATAGACAATCTAATACATTTGAGGCCAAAACTGTTTAACCCATTGATATGGTACAAAGTGTTAAAACTTATTAGTGCTTAAGTTGGCAGACGGCTGTTACTGTATTTTTTATATCAGAGTAGTTCGAAGATAAAAGAAAACAAGATTTGATTTCATTTGTAAGTTATCTGCATTGTCTATTGGTAGAAAAGAAAGTGACCTGTATTCTACCAAGTTGGCATGCACCTGCATAAGTCAACTTGCTGATAGCGGTGCAGACAGCATAGCATAGACGTGTACTTTAATCCATTTCCTATTATTTCAGTAGGACAGTCCATCATTAGGTTACAAACTCTTACGGAAATAAATTTCCCTTGGCATTAATATATCATGCTTTTAAATAATTTATCATTCATATTATTGGCCATTGAATAGTTAGCCACGCGCTACATTAATTTAAACAACTATTTGTCAGAATAAAGCGACGTTATAGGTATACAAAATAATTTATTCTGCATTAGTTCTTGCTTGCCGCTTTGCTCGCGTACAAGGGAGTATTTCTAAAAACAGTGAAACGGTACTTATATGATTATAAGAGATTTAATTGTTTTTTTTTGGACGTAGATATATTTATGAAAAGATATTGTCAGCTCTGACCAGGATTAGCACCCGGGACCTTTTGATTACTACTCAAATGTGCTAACCACAACCCATTAGGGCCCTATTCTAATTCTAGGTCAAAGTGGCATGTATATATATCAAAGTTTACGAAATGTAAATTCTGCTCAGAGCTGGCAATACTTTTTCATAAATATATTTATTACTTATTTCACCCTCTCAGCGGTGGATTTTTACAAAACAAAACGCTGAAACGCGTCCTTGTTGTGTTCTAATCACAAGCCTAAATAATAACTTTTCATACTTTTAATATTATCAATTAACTTCTAAAATGCCAGAACTCCAATACAAACTTTCACCCCTAATTTGACTTCCAAAAAGGCGAAATTTAAAAAGAAAACAATGGAACACGTCATTCCAAAACAACAACCTTTAATGTTTTTAACTTAAAAAATGACAGAACTCGCATATAAAGTTTCATCCTATATTTCACATATTTAAGGGTGAAATCTTCCAGAACCTGAAACACTTCTTAAAATAAAGTTTGATTCTTCTAGCTTCAAAAATTGTGAACTTTCAAACAAGCTCTTATCCCCTAGTTTACCTACTTAGATGTTACTGACCAAATTTTAAGTGTTTAATCTCAATAGTCTTAACGATGTTGCATCAAGCATTCTTAATCATTAAGTCAGGACATGCTATTTTAGAAGCACAGATAATTTGTAGTAATTAAAGTTAATTATCGCCTGTAGAGATTATAATGAATAGTCATCGGTTAGCAGGCCAATACATGTTATTGAAAAAGTATTGTAAGGGAATCTAACCCGACACTTTTTGACTGATTATCAAATGTGATGCCAATACACCACCAAAGCGCTATTCAGATTCGATAACAAAGCAGCATATATACATCAAAGTTAACTAGATACATGTATGCTGCTTTGACCCCTTTAAATAGGGCTTTGGTGGTATACTGGCATCGCATTGACTAGCAATAGAAAGGTCCGGAGTTCGATTCTCGGTCAAATCTGGCAATACATTTTCAATAAGATATATACTCATATATAACACTCATTGTTATATGTAGTGAGTATTCATAAAATGCAGCGTACTTTCATAAAATTATGGATTTCTCGCCTATAAAACATACGGAGAACATACTTCATGTACAATTCTTTCTTAGTATACGAATATATGTCAGAGTATACGACTTCCACGTCTGGCAACAATGTAAACGCTTAATCGACGGGTTCGAACTAGGAAATTATGCAGTGTGACATTGACTTATTTGAAATTTATGAATATGTTTCAAGACCAAGTATATGTGATTGTTCTCGAGCTTTTTCGCGAGGTTTTATGACCAGGAAGTTGTATAAGACTAGGCCAACTAGGTGTGAAATGACAGAGGTAAAGGCATGTGGTTAAGCAGTTTTGGTGGTAATCGCGTAGCGATTTTTTCTGCACCGACAACGCATATTCACAGCTGCACGTCAAGAACACTTTCGTTTAGGGAAGAACAATGTCAATCTTGACTACCAATGATATATGTTAATGCAGTGAAATAGTGTAGGAAAAGTAAGGTCGTCGCATAAGGACACTGAAAGTCCAGTGCGTTTAAATTTTGCACGACATAATATGCAAAGATAAAAACAGGAAAATGACTGAATAAGATATTACAAATCAACCATTTCACGTTCAAAGTTATAAAGTTACAAATATTTTCATTTAGGTTCATTATAGGTATATATAGGCATATGTTAAGGCATTATTTGACAAATAATGTTTCTGGTTTCACAGCTGATATCTTTTTCTCAAAATCCAACGTGACGTTACGGTCGCTACAAACCCAAAAAATTTAGATAAAAAGCGGGGCTATTTTACACTTCCCTTTGTAAGCCACTTTCATTACGCACTTGGTAGCGTTTAGTAAAATGGGCAATACCATTCTAGAGTTACGAGAGTTCTAGATGTGACACCGAGAGTTTTCAGATTGCAACCTTCATGAATTTGAAACGAACTGTCCTATTCCACTTTGCTAAACACGATTATGTAGATAATTAAGTTGGCTTCCGAATGAAGTGTAACAGGACTGCGGCGCCGCATTAAAATTTGAGAAAAACATTGTTTTAAATGGAATCCACTTTCAGCTATCTTGACCGGGTTTTATCAAAACCTTCTAGTTTAACGCGTTCAAAAGTTAAGACGAAAGGGGGCACTTGAGAGGTGCACAAATGTTTTCAGATTGAGACTTCCATAACTATACAACGTGATTTTGAAAGTGAAGTCTTAAATTAAACTGCAGCATCTCAATAACATATGAAAACAATATACGGGTAGCACATTTCATTTTCTTTAAAAAATAAATCGTTCAAAATTAGGACCCCATTTGGCATCACTGACTTCCAAAACAAACACACTATTAAGGTATAAAAGCCAAGTTAAAGCGCACGTATCTTGGAATACATTAGAACGGGACAAACACAAAAACTTAGCTTCATCACAAAAGATGTTCAAAATGTAGTCCATTACTGGTCACACACGCATGAGGAGACTCGCACTTGACTGTTTGTCGGATAAACTGAACAATAATCTAGCGCACTGACCTATCTCAATATAGCACCTATAAATAGTGGCGCAAAATTGGATTTATTTTAAATGACTGATAAATCGCCAGGCACCTGGATTTTTTCATTACTCCATAGATGTACGTACATTTTCACGTACCTACAAATTCAGTATTTTGTAACTTACAAAACATGGTGAAAATAAAAAAAAACTAAATCTGACATTTTTCTTAAAATGTTATGAAGTGTCATGGGTTTAAGCAGAGAATCACTTTTGCAATCACGTAGTAGAATAGATTTTCTAAACGCGATCAGTTAGATAATGTTATTTAAAAATCTCGAGTTGGTAGCGACTGTGACGTTGACAATGAATTTTGAGAAAAACTTATCACCTTTTAACAGGGGCGGAGGAGATTTTAGATGCGCATTATATAATTTGTATTTACATCTACCGTATAGTCCATTTAAATAACCAAGAACAAAAATTGCAATTCGGTGCAATACCGTCACTTTCTAACCTCAGTTGAAAACGAGGACAAAATATTAGCCTTTTAGCCGCAACCAAATCTAAGCGAAAAAATGGAAAAATCATTTCTACATTAGTTATATAAAACCTAGTGATTTCAATTGTGCATGTTGGAAATCCAAATGGTCGATGTAAACGTTTGACGTCTTTGGAGAGGCCATAACAAATAAATAATCTTTTCATTTTTAACTGACTTTTTGGACCTGATAAAGCTAAAAATGCTGCAAAGCCTATCATCTTCATAGGACCTTCTTAGATTTACTTGTCTAGTATGTTTTGTAAAATTTGTTCGAAATGTATTGCTTTGCTTAACAACTGTTCTCTTCATTGTATGATTTAGAAATTGTATTGTTACTTTCTTCAGCTGGTATGCTTTAAGTTACTCGTAAATTATAATTTAGGTAACCAGGTCCAATGTGTTACCCGCATGCAGTGATGTTTTCGCGCAAGTTAAAATATATTCCTTTGTTTATGTTGTACAACATAGATTATTAAAACTTCTTACTAGCAATAAACTTACAATGAACAACCATGTGTTCATGGTAGTACAATATGTACGTATGAATTTTTTAGACAATAATGTAAAGAAATCAACAGTCAATAAGGAAACACATAGTGACAACATAGAGGTAATAATTATATTATTAGAACATTATATCACTTAGATTGGTGCATAATTATGCGACGTTTATTTGTAGGCGTTCTATATATGAAAACTAATCTTTTATTTAGTTTTTTCACATTTTTCTTCATACCACTTTATTATTATAAATTCATCATATTACCTATTTTCTATTACCTTGAGAAACGACGAAAGTCATTTCGCCATCTCAAAGATAAAATCTACGTAAGCACTCAAGCTTCGAGGATAAGTACAAAAAGACAAAAGCTTGAAAACGCGAACATTTGCAACAGACTTCCTTGTCGACTATTTTAAGATAGTCCGCATTGGTTTTAGAAATAATCTTTTTCGGTATATAGAAGCCTCCCCAAAACACAAAATCACAAGACTTTTTCTGCGTAAATGCATCATTTTAATTTTGACGACTTTAGAAAAACTGAAACTAGTTTCTGTTTTCATTCTTACATACTTTTCTAAACATAAATACACAAAACTTCTTGCGGAAATATGTCTTTTTTTATAAAATATTGTAAACTTAGAATAACTGAATTTGGTTGTGCAGAAATTTTCATTCGAAAACAAATCCCAAACTAACCCAAATTAAAAACTTCAAGAAATAAATTAATTGATTTTGGCAAAACCTGATTGAAAAAATAATATAAACAACATAAAACTTGATTTTAAACCTCTTCCCAACCTTTAACACACACGAATGAACAATATCTATTATTACCAGCTTAATATCGGTTCAACTCAACATAAAACAAATTTAAAAAGGCAAATCTATAGTATGATTCCCTGCCTTCCAATTCTCGGCAGAGATGTCTGCATTGAAGTAATTGCACTGGTAGCCATCTAACAATCTCTTGATATACATATAATAAAAGAGCTCCTATCTTAACGACAAGAAACACCTGTCGAACGTTTTTGTACATGCCTTTTTAGTAAAAACCTGTCGAATGTATTTGTACACGCTTGTTTACGGGATCCAAATACAGCTCAAATCATTCTAAAATGTACAATATTTAGTCGATACACAAAAATAGTATATTTCCTCAGAAAGTCTTCTTGCGCGTTTATGTCTAGAATGCAAAACCAAAATGTATTCTCGTGTAACTGGTTTCAGTTATTCTAAAGTTGAGAAAATGAAAATTATGCATTTCCGCAGAAAAAAATTGTTACTTTATGTTTAGCGAGACTTCCAAATATAACAAAAACAAGCATTTCTTCCATAACTAATTTCAGTTAAACGAAAGCTGAGCACAAACCCATAATACTCCATAACATTTTTAAAAAATGGCAGATTTTGTCTTTTTTTTTATTTTCACGATGGTTTGTAAATTAAGAGACTGAATTTGTACGCGAAAATGTACGTACGTTTATGGAGCAATGAGAAACATCCAGGGGCCTGGCGATTTATCAATTATTTAAAAGAAAGTCATTTTTATGGCACTAGTTATAAGGCGCTCTCAGGCTGAGATAGGTAAGTGCTCTAGATTATCGTTCAGTTATATCCGATAACCGATCAAGTGCGAGTCTCTATGAAGCGTCCAGTGCAAGCTTGTGTGGACAAAAATGGACTACATTTTGTGATGAAAGCTATGTTTTTTATGTGTTTGTCCCGTAATGACCTATTACAACGTATTGGCTTTTTTACTTCGCTCGCGAAAATTGCCATAAAATTACTTATATCATGTTGTAGAAAGAAAATGAAAATATGCTTAGCAGGGTGAAGATTGATTTAGCAAACGAAATTCAGCTTTGTTTTGTAATTTTCATGACTTAGTCTTTTTCTGGCTCTTAAGTATACAAGCAGCCAATTTCTGGAAACGGACAACTCGCATCAGCAACAAAACAAACATCTTTAACGGCTCAATTTCGAGCAGGCCACCTCGTAAAGAGGTACACCATTAATTTCCCCTAATAAAACATGACCGAGCGGTGTTGTTAATTCCCATTTGAGGTATTTATAGCTCGCAGCGTTGCGTCACACTTGACAGGGGCCCAACACCGAGACCTTGACCCTGAGAGCTGGCCACTCTCGCTCCCAAAACACGAAGACAACTAGATTGACCTACTAGCGGGGCATGACTCGCCGAGTTCACTTTCGAAGCCTATAACCGCTCGCTGGCGGAGTGCAGTGGCGTGTTTCGCCTCTACAGTGAATGGAAGGTAATAAGACTTGGATCGGGCTTGAGAATCGTTTTCAGATCTAGTTCAACTAGGTTGTTTCGTTCATGTCCATGTTCCATGGTATCGCTAGTAACGTCTGTTTCGTTACAACCCTACAGCGTACAGCATGATAGACGTACGATAAAAATATGAATAATCTTATGAAATCCATAATGTAATCAGTATGTAAATCGTTATGTAATCTTGTGAATCTCTGTCTAGTATTTGCGCAATTAATTAAGAACGCAATCTGCAATACACATCGCCGTCCAGAAACCATTTTAGGTGCACTTGTGTCTTATTTAGGTGTATTTTGATTTTATTTTAAACGAAGAGTTATGGGTGCGTGGTAAATGCGGAAGTACGTTTTTCATCAATGGATCTTGCTCTTTCGTTCCGGATTCACTAACCGAGACCTACGTGAATCATATTAATGCAGTTAGCTCTATTTGTGAACGTTACTATGGTGATACTGTTTGTGTTGTATGGAGCTACCACCCCCTTCGATGATGAAAGTGATTTTTGTTTGTTATTGCATGATGTAACTTCTATTACTTATAGATCAACATTAATTCGCGATAATTTTGCAATACACGGCTTTTTTCAGTTTAATAATATAAATAATATTGGTTGTACATTTTATAGACGTAACTTTTTTGTAATCGAGAATATGTGTTATTAAGAGAATGCACTTCTTTGATGAAATCATTCTTCATTTATAGCAACCATACTAAAAATAATGACGAATACATTTTGTTTCGAAAGTTGAGGAAAAGATGTAAAGCGAGTATTGAAGCTTGCAGAATAAAGTATATTCGTGGTATTGAGGACTCATTACTTTTCCAAGACACCCAAGGAATTATGGAGGTACAATGGGCCGAAGAGGGAAGACAAATCTAGTCTTTGGGAGTTGTATGTACACTTTTTTTAAAGCTTCCACCTCTAGTTTATGTCTTTTAGGCGTTAATTTATCGTCTGTTATAAATCTGATTTCAATTTGGAAGAGGTAATTTTTAGTTAAGACATCTTCGATATGCAAGAGGTACGGATTAGATTTATTAAAATCGGGATTGATAATAAGTACGTTCTTTTCCTTGTCGCATTCCAAAATGCATAACACTTATTCTGCTTTTATCCAAGTGTTATCAACATATTCGATAGAATATAACTAGTAATACTAGAGAATTATTTGAGTGGTCTTTCTCGAGAACGGTGGGTCTGATTTTATGCCTACCTTTAGGGGTCTAAAACCGTATTTTGAGATACCTAATCTTTTCGCAACTTATTTTCAAAGCAGCGTACGTTTCGGATCAAACTAATTGCATTTGTTTTGGTTGTCACCTTGAATTTAGGGATTACATCTAGTTAAGCAATAAGCAATATTATGTCAAGGGTAAGATTTGTCCTGTGGACCTAATGGAATATCTAATGTTTTCTTTAAAAATCCCTTTTATGGAGTCCTGGAAACTATCCTTTGTATCAGAAAACTAGTACAGTAATCTGTAGTAAAATAATTAGCATTTAAGATTCTCGAAATTTATAGCATGTCTGCACAGCTTTGACTAAAGAACGGCGTGGTTTCAGTAATGGTAGATCTACATGAACTAATTTATTTCTTTTCACAAATTTTATACATTTTTTACAGAACTAGGAAATAGCATTGACTGAATCTACGATGATATTACAAAAGCTCTTGATAGAGGTAATGTGTATCGGCTACTTGTTAAGCTCGAATTCATGGATTTGATTTTTAATGAAAATTAAAAATATATGTATACGAGTATAAAAATGTGCACATATTATTCTTCAGGGGTAGCAATTTTTGTCCAGGGCAACGTAACCGCTAGAACAGGCGCTGGTCACAATATATGATCTACATAACTACTGATATAATTATTTAAGATATCAACCCGTGGTGGAAAAATTTTTGCAACCGTCTTTTCATTTTAAATTTAATTTATTATGGTCTTGCTTTTGGGCTTCCTAGATGTTCTTTAGGGGTCTTTTAAATTAGATTTGCAATATACATACTTTTCCAACCCAAATAGTGAATTTTGACTTTACGTTGTAAATCTTGCAGTAATGCAGGATGGTACAGACGGTGATTAGTAGGCAATAAAGTGCAAATTAAGGATTTCTCGTTTCGTCTTCCTCTTCAAAACAGACGTTGCTAAACGGATTTAGGGTGCAAGGACCAGCAGGTAGAAATACAAATGCAAATACAAAATTTGCACTTCATTGCCGACTAATGGTCGTCTGTCCCATCCCACATTGTTGGCAAGATTTACAACTATAAAGTCAAAATTCGCTATTTCGGTTGGATGACAATAGGTATTCGCCACTTACTCGTTGCTGATTAAGCATGCATTGCATCCTGAAAGCGAAGTGCCGTATGCCGCTCTCGTGTTACTACTTTTACTTAGTTATAAATAAAATAAGATATATTAAATTAGTATACACAATTTGACAAATAGGTAGGCTTATAAGTGTGTTATTATTATTAAGTATTTCTCTGAAAGTTTCGTATACCACCGATTTCAATCTAAGTCCTACATAAAATTCGTGGTTCTACTGGCAAAGAAAAAAGTCGCTGATGAATCAATACACTTAATTTTAATCTCCTGCAAATAATGAGAAAACTGAAATGTTCTCCGAAAGTTGATATTTCTATATAATTTGTTTAAGTTTACATTACGTCTTGATGGACTTCTGTTAAGGCATTATCTACACGTGTAGATAAGAAACCTTAATAATGGTAATCGTAATGTAGGTGAACAGACTACACAAATTAAAGAATATCTCATCAATAATACCACCTCATTTCAAAAACTACAAATCGGTATAACAAAATAAACATTCGATGTCTTTTAATTAAAAAAAAAGAAGAAATCACTGTGGCGTACTCATTACTCTTTTACAGAGTGACTCGGTGAAGCTCAATAATCTCATAACTTGGCAACCCTAAACTTATTTCGCTTTTTAATCCACTTGTAAAAGAACGAAGAGCAAACAAGGAAAAATAATAAACTCGTTAATAAAATTAAAGGCAAATATTCAAGTACCACCCGTCAACTATTTGATACTACCCCAGACGTGACCCTTTGAACCTTTGTTCAATCACTTCTATGCTCTATTAAAATAGAGCCCGTATTTTAAGTGACTGCACAAAAATCCTAGGGGATAAGTCAGGCGAACGCAGTGGACACTCCACAAGCGTTTTAAATAACATTTGTCGGGTCGACACGTAATGTTTTTTTCACATTCAAGTGAGAGATTTAATTTTACATCTTGATCTTTTGGAGGTTTGCCTGATCGTGGTAAACCTTTTATAGATCCAGTTTACGTATTTTTTAAATTAATTTGCTGACAGTGGACCTCATGATTTACTTATCCGGATATTCTTGATTATATATAAATTTGGAATGTTTTCTCATGAGTTATAATCCAAGTCTATCACCAAAATTAACCATAACGTACCATTCTTTATACCTTAAACACAGTAATTTTTTAAAGAGCAAAATAGCATATCAGTATTATGTACTCAAACTATATGAGGAGACAGCTACGCTAGAAGATCTCCAAAAATCTGCCATACTTTAACAGTAAATTATAAGAAGCATTATCAATTCGCCCATAAAATTATATTAAAATCTAATTTGCCAGGAACCGCGGAATCAAGCAGCAGTAGAACAATAAAAGTCATTAGGTAACGTTGGTTATTAAATAAGTTGTGTGAGGTAGGAGGATAAAAATTGCAGAAGCTTCTGCATCTACGACCTTAGTCATTTGCGAATGTGTATTTTTATAAAGATTCCTTCGTAACTTGACGTTGACCATATACGAAATACAAAGATTTTGCATTATCTAACCGCATATGGTATTGTATCAAGGTAATATGAAGAAAAATGTCGTTAAGAGCTATGGTAGGATTACACTATTTTCTTACTCAAAAGCAGCAGAGAAAAAGAGTGTCCAAACTCTGTAATCCTACCAAATACTTTATTTGAAATAAAAAGATCCACCACTCCGATTGGGATTCGAACTCGGGTCTTCAGGTTTAAGCTCTCACGTGCTATTGTTGCGCTAACAGACATTGTATTTCGAAAACAGCAAAACTCTACATAATTGCATTTAAATGTTGAGGAAAAGTACTACTCATTATGTATTCTTGAATGCTTGTAACAATAGACTGTGATGAAATTTAGGAGATAGCTGCGACGGATTAATAAAAGAAATGAAATTAACAAAGCTGTCCTGATTTTACGCTTAAAAGAGATGGAACATTATGAGTGGAATGATATCAAAATATTTTTGAATGCCTTCTTTTAAATTATTCACGAATACTTCACGAGAACTTGTCATTAGTAGATACAATCTTTAATCCAAATTCGATTATGAAAACAAACATGCGGCTTATAACAAAACTAAGTTATATACGTTTAGAAACAGAAGTTAATACAAATAATACATTAATACTGTTACGGAATTCGGGTTCGAAAATTCTGGATTTCTGATTTAAAACACTTTATTTAACAGTTCAAAACACTAACAAGCACTATTCACAATTACTTTGACAATTAACAAACTTTACTCAACTATACACTACTTTTAAAAACACTACAGTTTTACTTATATCACTTTACAATACTTAAATCTCAGTTCAAACACTTTCCGTCACTTTCAAAACTCGCGCTCGTTCATAGACTGTCTAACTCCCTCTCACTTCCGTCTCTGGCCGCTTATATATCCGCAGACTCCCCACTTACTTGGCGTGTCTGGCACATTCGCGAAGGCTCTCGATTTCGAACCTTCCTAGACTTTACTAGAGCCTTTCGCATCGATTAATCTCGAACACTCTAGCACGTCGGGTTGCCTGCCCACAGGCGTTGAGCGGGCCGTGATACCACTGACTCTCCGTTGCACTACCCCCTCCTTAAAGACTGATCGTCCCGATCAGTTCCAGTCCTCAACATTTCCGTGGTACTCACTTAAACGATTCAAGTGTACCACCTTCATCTTCGATCTTGGGCTGCGCTGGATTCTATAAACTACATCGTTAAGCCTTTTCACTATACGGTAGGGTCCTTCCCAGGATGGCGATAACTTAGGTGAAAGCCCCTTCTTCCTTTGTGGATTGTAGAGCCACACTAAGTCTCCTTCGTTGAACTGTCTGGGATTGGCTCTGACATCGTACCGAGCTTTCATGCGATCGCTCGCAATGTTCATTCTCTGTCTCACCAGCTGGTGTGTTATCAATAGCGACTCCCGAAGATTTTCGACGTAACTAGTTGCTCCCTCTTCATTGGATGTTCCCGCAGAGCCAAACACCAAATCGCAAGGCAACCTTAGTTCTCTTCCTAGAACTACTTTCGCCGGTGTCTGCCCCGTAGTCTCGTGGATGGCCGCTCTATATGCCATCAAAAACAGAGGAAGATGCTTATCCCAGTCCGTCTGGTGTCGCTCCACAACCTTGGAGAGAAACTGTTCCATTGTCCGGTTAAATCGCTCGACCATTCCATCTGATTGCGGGTGAAGCGGTGTTGTTCTGGTTTTAGTAATACCCAGCAAGTGACAGAGTTCTTGAAACACCCTGGACTCGAAGTTTCTTCCTTGGTCAGAATGCAGTTCCAGTGGCACTCCAAATCTGCATACCAAATTATCGACGAGAACTTGAGCCACTGTTGAAGCCTCCTGGTTGGGTATAGCATAGGCTTCTGGCCACTTGCTGAAGTAGTCCATAGCAACGAGGATGTACTTGTTGTTGCTGGTGGTCGTAGGAAATGGTCCGGCGACATCAATCGCAATCCTTTCGAATGGTGCTCCAACATTGTACTGCTTCATCCTTCCCTTCAGGCGTGTTGTCGGTCCTTTGGTAGCAGCGCAGGTTGAGCATTTCCTGCACCACTTTTCCACATCTTCTCGGCAGTGTACCCAGTAGAAACGCTCACGAACTTTGCCCAAGGTTTTGTTCACTCCCAGGTGGGCGCCCGATGATCCTCCATGTACCTCTTCCAAAACCTTAGGTACATACTCCTTGGGTACTACCAACTGCATGGTAACATTCCTCCCATCGGCGCTCTCCCACGCTCTCTTCAACAGGCCATTTTCTACTCGCAGGGATTCCCACTGAACCCACATCGCTTTTAGGGTCGGACTTTCTGGAGACACCTCTTCCCATCCAGGTCGTTGTCTGTTTTCTTCTTTCCATTTCAGGAGGGGACCCACGTCGCTGTCTTCCTGCTGAGCCGTTCTGACTTTCTCGGCAGTCCACTCCTCGCTTTGTGTGATGGTGACTGCTCTTATATCCACCGTGCCTTCTCGTTCATCCACCTTCCTGCAGTGTTGGCATTCTCCACACGGTCTTCTCGACAAGGCATCAGCGTTGTTATGATGCCTGCCTGGACGATGCTGGATTTTGAAGTCGTACTGCTGCAGTCTCTCCATCCACCTCGCGACTTGTCCCTCCGGGTTCTTCAATCGTAGTAGCCAGGATAATGCTGCATGGTCCGTCCTTATGAGGAATTCCCGTCCGTACAGGTACTTATGGAAGTGGTCTACGGACTTCACGATAGCCAAAAGTTCTTTTCTCGTGACGCAGTAGTTCCTCTCAGGCTTAGTTAGGACCTTGCTGTAATACTCTATTACTTTTTCTTCGCCGTCCTGTACCTGAGATAGTACAGCTCCAATCCCAACCTTGCTGGCATCTGTATCCAGAATAAACTTTCCGTGTCTTCGGGGGTATGCCAAAATTGGACTACTGCACAAGGCTGACTTCAACTTCCTGAAGGCTTCCTCATGTACGTGGCTCCATGCAAAAGTCGTCTTCGGTTCCGTAAGTTGGTGTAATGGTGCCGCGATTTTAGCGAACCCTTCCACAAATCTTCTGTAATACGTACAAATTCCCAGAAAACTCCTTACTTCATGCTTATCCCGAGGACGTGGCCAATCGCGGATTGCCTTGATCTTGTCATCACTGGTCTGAATCCCATCCGCAGAAACCGTATGGCCAAGGAATTCCACTTTCTTCTGGAAAAGTGCACACTTCTTCGGGTTCAGCTTCAGGTTGGCTGCTCTAAACCGGTCGAATACTTCTTGTAGGTTCTTTAAATGCTCTTCAAAATCACGGCCCATAACCATAACGTCGTCCAGGTAGACCAAGCAGGTTTTCCAAGTGAGTCCACGTAATACCAGTTCCATTAGTCTCTCAAATGTAGCCGGAGCGTTGCAGAGGCCAAATGGCATTACCGTGAACTGGTAGAGACCGCAACTGGTGGTGAAAGCAGTCTTCTCTTTGTCTTCTGGATGGATCCCAACCTGCCAGTATCCACTTTTCAAATCCAGTGTTGAAAACCATGTAGATCCGGAAAGAGTGGTCAATGTGTCGTCGATTCTGGGTAGGGGATAACTGTCCTTCTTCGTTATGTCATTCAGCTTTCGGTAGTCAACACAGAATCGGAGCGATCCATCCTTCTTGGTGACGAGAACCACTGGTGAAGACCATGGACTGTTGGACTCCTCGATTACACCTTGCTCCGTCATTTCTTTCACCATCTTCTCAACCTGTTCTTGTCTTGCCAACGGTAGTCTCCTAGGTGCCTGTCGAATAGGTTGAGCATCTCCGGTATTGATCCTGTGCTGGACGATGTCTGTTCTCCCTATTGGTGTGTCCGGTTCGGCAAACACATGTTGATAGCATCGTAGAAATTCTCGGGCTCTTCGTGCTTCCTCCTTGGTAAGATGTTTCAAATCGATGTTGAGCTGTGCCGGCGTTCTTGGCGTCTTCTGCGTGTCTTCCATATCCTCACAGGTGTTTATCCTCGTTACGGGAGTATATGTTGCCAAAAGATCTCCTTTTCTTATTGTCGTTCCCACAGGAGCGATGTTTGCAACCCTCACCGGCACCGTCTTGGAGGTCTTGATAAGCGTTCTTGCAACCAACAAGTGTTTGTGTGAGTCTTCAGTCGGTTCTACTAATCCAACGCAGCTCCCAAGATCGTTCCCCATCGCAGCGTTGATGATCTGCTCGCTGCTTCCTCTTATTCGGACGGTTTCACTAGCATATAGCCTCACGCACCTTGCTTCGCCTCCAGGTGTTTCTAGCACGAAGCTCTCGTTTCCGATTTTCAGAATCCGCTCTTCTGGATCATATGCAAGTCCGTACTTCCCTATCAGGTCCATCCCCATGATGAAATCGTCGTCAATGTCCGCCACCAATACCCTGTGACGTATACGAAGCTGCCCTAGTTCCACTTCAACCTCAGCTTCACCTATCGCCGGCGACGTTTCACCTGTCACTGTTCGCAGAAGAACCTTCTCCATCAGGGGTCTCACTGTCGGTGCGATGTTCTTCTTTATGATGGAAACCATAGCTCCAGTATCCACGGTCACTTGCGTCTTCTTTCCATTCACGGTTGTCATCATTGTGAGGCTATCCACGTTGTTGTGTCGTAGCAGGTTGACGGAAACAATCTTGGGGGCTTTGCCTTCTCGGGCAGTCGGTGTGCGCCCCGTAACACCGACTGTTTTTAGTTTTCCTGCTGCTGGCTTCTTCTTGACGCTGCAGGAAGTGACACCCTGCAGTCTCTCTTGAAATGCCCGGTCTTTCCGCAGCGGTAGCAGGTCTGACGTCCGGCGGATTTATTCGCAGCTAGGAATTCTTTCAACTCCCGCATGATTGCTTTCAGTGAATCGGTCTCCTCTTCGACCTGTGTTCCACGTACCTTACACTGGCCCCAGTTGGCAGCTGAAGCCTTGTAAGCCGCCTCGATCTCCAAAGCTTTTCCTAGGGCTTCTCTCGTAGTGGTGTAAGTGGCTAGCAGCAAGGCGTTCCTCACAGTGTCATCTCTTACACCTTCGATAAAACTCCGCGTTGCCAGCTCCTCCACAAGCTCAGTTGGGGCTGTCGGATATGCCAGATGCATAAGTTTCCTTACGTCCGCTTCGAAGTCTTGCAGGGTCTCACCGACTTTTTGTTTACGGGTCTTCAGCTGGGTACGAAACAGCTGTTGTAGGTGCTGTTCTCCAAAATGCAATTCCAGTGCTGCAGTAAGCTTCTGGTAATCACCCTTCTCTGCTTCGGGCAGCGTACGAAGTAAATCAAGAGCCGGTCCACGTAGAGCTACCACCAAAGCCATAACCTTTTCTTCATTACTCCAGTTATTTGCCTTTCCTGCCATTTCAAACTGCAGCTTGTAAGTCTCAAATGATGTGTGACCATCATAAGTCGGTGGTTTTATCTTGTTATTTCCAATAACTGGCGAAGACGTCATACCGTGGGTTTTCATTCTTTCCAGGTCTCTTTTTACTGTCAAAATTTCCTTTCCAAATTCTCCTTTCATGTGTAGAACTTTTTCTTCGAATTTATTGCAAAGTTTTTCCTCTACTTTGTTGACCTTTTCTTCGACAAGCTCCACTTTCTCTTCGACTGCATTCTGTGTAACTTTAAGCTCTTCTGTTACACTGTCGATCCGTTCTTCAATTTTATTTTGGCTTGTTCTGATTTCCTCTATTTCGGTTTTAAGTTGTTCTTGCACAGCCATTATTATTTTCTTCTTAATTTCTTCCTGTCCGATTTTGAATTCTGTCTTCATTTCTTGTTGTCCGGTTTTCATGTCCTCTTGACAGGCTTTTATCTGCTCTGTCATGTTTTCTTGCATTTTCTGCATCATTTGCATTAACTGTTCTAGTTGTGCTTCCATATTGGCCGATTGTCTTCTTGTTACTGGCATAAACTAGAATTTTCCAAAACTTTTCCAAACACTGTTTATTCGGTCCGCAGAACACTCCAGAAATCCAAAATCCCACTTCTGACACCAATTGTTACGGAATTCGGGTTCGAAAATTCTGGATTTCTGATTTAAAACACTTTATTTAACAGTTCAAAACACTAACAAGCACTATTCACAATTACTTTGACAATTAACAAACTTTACTCAACTATACACTACTTTTAAAAACACTACAGTTTTACTTATATCACTTTACAATACTTAAATCTCAGTTCAAACACTTTCCGTCACTTTCAAAACTCGCGCTCGTTCATAGACTGTCTAACTCCCTCTCACTTCCGTCTCTGGCCGCTTATATATCCGCAGACTCCCCACTTACTTGGCGTGTCTGGCACATTCGCGAAGGCTCTCGATTTCGAACCTTCCTAGACTTTACTAGAGCCTTTCGCATCGATTAATCTCGAACACTCTAGCACGTCGGGTTGCCTGCCCACAGGCGTTGAGCGGGCCGTGATACCACTGACTCTCCGTTGCAATACGTTCTAAGGTGCGCCTCTGGCTACAGGCATAAATTTTCCTGCGAAACAATAGCCCGTGACGCGGGCCACCGTTTAAATTTGTGGAAATGTCGGGCGTAAACTAACCGGGGGTAGGGATATTTGCGTAAGGCATTTTCGTGAGTTCAGCGACTCTAGACCTTGGCCGAAACTTTCACCGCAGGGCTGTAACTAGAATGGGTGCGAAAGTTCAAGAGCAAACCGAGTGTAAAACAGATGGTGCGAGTGAAACTGATGTGAATGCCTTCGAATGAGCCGACTTTGCACGTGGCACGCGAAATAGCAGACAATTTACTTGAAAATGTGGTTGTAAATAAAATATTGATGCATTTGATTAGGGACGAAATGCATGGTATTTCTGTTCTGTAAACTGGAATGATGTTCATTACAACAATTTGCCAGATATCAAAGGCCCMTTTGCCAGGTTCTACTGTTTATTCAAAACATGTTGGACAATTTCAAAATTTGTAATATAATCTTGGCAAGACAACAGTGTGCGTTGTTACCAACAACCAATGAAATGGGCAAAATGGGTTTTATACCGGAAGCAGGATAGTGTTTCGCAAGTGGCAAGACGCCTACCATGGAAACATGAACGACGTTTTCTTCGAGAATTGGTTTGAGGATTCTGTCTTAAAAAAACTTGAAAAGCCATCTATTATCGTATTGGACAATGCCTCGTATCATGGTCGAAGAAAAACTCCCCAGCGAACTGGTTCATGGCGAAAAAACGACATAATTAGATGGCTTAATAAACACCAGGTTTCTATACCTGCAAATATCTATTTAAAATCTGATTGTCCAAAACAGGCCAAAGAAAGTGGCCAAACTGAAAAATGTTTGTACTACGTTGATCGTTGATTATCAATATGGGCATGCAATATTAAGATTAAGGCTTCCTCCATATCACTGTCATTTCATTCCTACTGAGCTGATATTTGGGAGTAGCCAAAAACTATTTCCATAAAAACATCGCGTGTTAAATGTCAATTTTTGTATCTGCGTTGTTATTAAAATAAAAGGTGTTTTTGTACGTTTATTAATTTCTTGCTATGTTTAGAATCGCTGTTAATAAGATAAAAACTAAAATCGAACCGAATGCGTATGCGTGCGATTAACTGTTTTGGCGAGAAATATCAGCGTCGCGAGGAGATGCAAAAGTAGGCAATGAGTATGGGTGTGTCATTTTTGACAGAGAGAAATATTCTTGATTTTGGCTCAGTGAGAGCGAGGTCTTTGGCCATGTTGTGCCTCAGGCAGAGAGAGCGAGGTCTTTGGCCATGTTGTGCCTCAGGCAGAGAGAGTAAGGTCTTTGGCCATGTTGTGCCTCAGGCAGAGAGAGTAAGGTCTTTGGCCATGATGTGCCTCAGGCAGTTTGAAACCCCTAGCGCAGAGTGCCCGGTTAACAGCCGTGGTTCCTTCGAGTGGAGGACTTGCATTCCGGGGGGTAATGCAGGATATCTCGAATGACATAGCTCTGGTGGAGAGGGTAGCCTTATTAGGTGCCCCCGATCCGGGCTATTGGAATGCGACCCTATAGGCCTTAGGGTGAGCGTTCGGGGAAGCCTCTACTATTTCAGGTTGACACTAGCTAGTTGTTGAAGAGAGAAAACTAACAAGGTATTCATAACCACCATTGACTAATGATGTAATCTCAGGGATGAAGCCATGGACAGTATAAGGATGATGCCCTGGGGTGAAAACCCCTCTGTGAGTCTTAACTGTATCTTTTTGAGTTTAACGGATGAGTAACTTATGTTTTGTTTTTGCATCTCCCGCGCGTATGTGAAACCGCCTTGTCTGTCCACCGGAGTGACCGCATTGTTATGACCCACGGATGAAGGCGGCGATAATGTAAGTCCTTGATTATTTCCGCATTAGTTTTTCTATGTTTTTCATTCAGGTGTGGGGTCAAACAATCGGTTCACAGATTCGGTGAGATGAATTCAAAAAGTTTAAGCACGTTTTATCGCAGCACAGTGGTTTGACAAATTATAGTTTGTCGTAATTATAATTGGTGGTCAAACAATCGGTTCACAGATTCGGTGAGATGAATTCAAAAAGTTTACGCACGTTTTATCGCAGCGCAGTGGTTTGACAAATTATAGTTTGTCGTAATTATAATTGGTGGTCAAACAATCGGTTCACAGATTCGGTGAGATGAATTCAAAAAGTTTAAGCACGTTTTATCGCAGCGCAGTGGTTTGACAAATTATAGTTTGTCGTAATTATAAATGGTGGTCAAACAATAGATTCACTGATTCGGTCAGATGAACAACGTCTTCAAAAGTTTTAAGCACGTTTTATCGCAGCGGAGTGGTTTACAAATTTTTGTTTGTCGAAATTATAATTAGTGGTTAAGCGGCGGCTGACAGTTTTTGTGCAAAAGATGTTTATTCAGCAAAGTTTTGGTATTCTTCATGTTCATGCAAATATGGGTACCCATCATCAACATCATCATCATCATCACCATCATTTTCCTTCATTTCTTGATGTTTAATAACATCCTATGATAACATCATACAGGCAGTTGCCCGATCGAGTAATTATCAAACCCTTGATGAGCTGTTGACCTTTCTGAAATATTGCGATGAGAATCAACCAAGTACATTTCCTATTTCTTATTTAAAGATAAGGTAATGCACAGCGAGTAGACGTGATCCAGCGATGCTCTGGTTATTTGTGCTTACAGTGCCCAGTTTATGTGATTTAAATTTGTATTCTGAAGACCTAGAATCGCCAGATTCTGCTCAGGATAGGCAGCTCATATTCCGCAACAAGAAGTTGTTGAGAGGAACCAATATTTCCATAAGATCATAAGATCTCACGAGGAAGCGCCTAGAATTACTAAAACTCTGTAGCTCTGAATTTGGTGCTTGTAACGTATGGACTTAACAGGGTTAAGTCAAAGTAATAGTAAATGGTCGTAAATACTCTGTAAATTCTGTTGACGATGTAGTCAATATACAGAACAGTATTGGTAGCAGTTAATTGGCAACGTTATCCTTTTATTATGTGTGGCGCGGATCTGTTGCTAGCGTAAAATGTAATGCTTTTCCGGGAGCTACTGCCGATTGTTAAGTATTAATTTTGCTTTTCTTTAATTTAACAATTAAACAGACTTCAATACAATTTAGTTTAAATTAAGTCAGGTTGTATTTGTTCTTATTTAGAGGTAATAGATATCCTGTATTGTGTATTAGTTTAGCTTATAATTTTTATGAAGGTTGCACATCTTAATGTATGATCGCTCTTAGCACATTTTCAAGATTTTATCAATTTAGTTTAAAGGGCAAACTATGATGTTGTTATGGTTAGCGAGAGATGGTTGTTTAATGATGTAGATTTATCTATTTTAGCAATACCTGGTTACAATCTTTGCTATACGCATCGTGTTGAGGGACGAAGTGGCGGCATATAACAAGTCGACTTTTTGTAATTCGTTAATGGAGTTCGATTTCGAGATTGATTCCTTTCTTGACTGTTTGTTTTTTTAGCATCCGCGTAGGGACTGTAAATTATGCATTCAGCGTATGCTATCGTCCGCCTAACTCCAGCTTGGGCAATTTTGTCGAAACCCTTGATAATATATTTGGTTTTGTTTGCGGTATGTATGATTAATTTGTCTGTCTGGGTGATTTCAACATTAATTTCTTAAAATATTTCTAACCATATGAGTGCACATTTGGAGACGTAAAACTTGGTGCAAGTCTTGGATGAATCGACTATAGTAACTGGTAACTCAAGCTTACTGATTGATCCTTTATTCGTATTCCATTTTCGGAATGTTACAAGATACGGTACGAAGAACTGTGACGATATTTCTGACCACAGATTGGTTTATTGGGAATTTAGTTCACCTAAGATTAAATGTGAGCCCAAATATGTTACTTATGTGTAGATCTTTCAGACGCTTTGATGACAGTGAGTTTCAAAAAAGTTTGGAATCTATTGAATGGACTGATGTGATACGTGAAACCAATATTGATAAGAAACTTGAAAATTTCAACACCCTAATTATTTCTCTCTGATCGGCATGCCCTGGTGGTAACGTCTAGAGTAACAAAGCCCAATGCAATGTGGTGTTGCCCTGAACTCAAATGTCTCATGAGTAAACGTGGTGCATCCTTACGTAAATACAAACGAAGTAAACTTCCTGAAAATTTTGCTGTATACAAGAGGTTGAGGAACTTGACTATGAACTCTGTTAGGATGGAAAAACGTCGTTACATAGGTTCAGTTGCTTCTGGTGGAGATATACACACTATTTGGTCGGCTCTGCGCAATTTAAAAATTGGTACTATCAAAATCAGTTCTAAACTGCCTTCTAATATGTCTAATAGCAATTCTATTAATGCGAATATTTTTCAAAAAAAAAATGATATCGTCTCTAATCATAGAATGCAATATTATGAGAATGCTAGATTCCCATCCCTACAAGAATTTTCCTTAAGAATGGTTATTTTAGAAGAGGTACATTCCGCAGTCTTTAACAAAAAAAATAATTGTGTCACAAACAACATCTCGTTGAAAATGCTGCGCTTTCGTAGCCCCATTATTGATTTAAGCCTGTTACACATCTTCAATTGTATCGAAAAATCTTATTTCCCCGCAATGTGGAAGAAAGTCATAGCAATACCTCTACTTAAAAAGTCTAATCCTGAAAACTAGTCAGATTTACGGTTGATTAGCATCTTACCTGCAACTTCAAATCTGTTTGAATCTCTAGTCTACGAACAGATATTTGACTGTCTTTTCTTGGAAAATCATTCTCGATGCTCAGTGCGGATTCAGACGCGGTCGAAGCACTCCTACTGCACTAGCTTCAGTCATTGATGATCTCATTTCAGCTTATGATAAGGGTTTAGTCAGTGCTTTGGTTTTGCTCCATTTTTCAAAAGCGTTCGATACTATTAATCATGGTATGTTATGCGCCAAACTAAAGTCTTGCGGTTTCAGTAGTTTGTCGGTACAGTTTATTAGATCTTACTTGAGCGATAGAACCCAAGTGGTAAAATAAATATAGTGTCTCCTTTGAATTGTCAGTTAGATCTGGTGTTCTGCAAGGCTCCACATTAGGATCTCTGCTTTTCATAATATGTACGTCTGATATAGCGAACTCAGTTCTTCATTGTAAAGTAATAACTTACGCCGACTATACACAGTTGTATTTTAGTTTCGATAAGCATGATTTCGCAAGGGCTGACAAAATTCTGAACAAAGAACTTGAAAAATTAAGAAAATTGTCTGCTGAACATGGCCTTCAATTGAATTTGTCTAAGTCGCAGTTGATGGTCTTTGATTATAAAGGTAGTATAAAATTTCTTATACGGTCTTTTAATATTTATATAGATTGCTCAAGATTAAATTTTGTTGATCATACTTTGATCTCATTATAAACACTCAGATCTGGTTTGAGCTGCATGTAACTAAGTCAATACAAAAATCATTTTAACCTTAAGTTATTTTATGCTTGTAGACATTTTTTACCGTTAATTTGAAAAGGCAATTATGTGATTTACTCGTTCTCGTCCTCTTTAATTATTGCAATTTTTTATATTACCCCTGTTTGGATTCGGTTGGTAGAAACAGGATTCAGATTGTTTAGAATGCATGGTGTCGCTTATTTTTTGGCTTGCAACGCCGGGACCACGTATCTTACAGGATTAACTCTTTGAACCGGCTACGCATGGATTCCCGCTGGAGTTTTCATTTGAGTTGTTTCGTCCAAGCTTTACTAAATTCTCCTCATGCATGTGATAACTTGAGGTCTAAGCTTGCTCCTCATTCAACTACGCACTCACGTGATACACGAAATAAAGCTAAGTATTCACATACAACGCTGTAAGGCGGTAAGGCTGTAAAGCTGTAAGGCTCACCCTTCGGAGCGAGTTTAAAAAAAAAAACTAAATATTAACAAATTTAAATTTAAACTAAGACAGTTATTTTTCGATCGTCAGATTTCATGATGACCATGACTTACTTCGTTCGTTCGGACTCGATGAGGTTTCAAGCAATAGCTTACTATCCCCAAAGACCACACATGAAGGCTAACCTAAGGAGATAAGACACCTGTTGATAATAATAACTGAAGCGTAAGACGTATAATCAATTAACAATAGGGGTATTCATAAATTATACCATAATAAACATAGTTTAAGTTTCTTTTCGAAGGTTAAGTAGAATAGCTTCTGCTAGACTTTGCCTTTATTGATCATGTATTACTCTCAGTATCTGCTCTTGTTTTAATAAAATCTATTTATTATTATCAAATCCATTTATTACATCAGATACCATCGATGAGGACAGTGGCTCAGATGAAGTACCATTGACTAATTTATCCAAATCAAGTAGGGATACCGAATAATTATGTCGTGAGGACACGACCCTGTTAGGTTGGCCGAATGTTAAATGTCAATTTTTGTATCTGCGTTGTTATTAAAATAAAAGGTGTTTTTGTACGTTTATTAATTTCTTGCTATGTTTAGAATCGCTGTTAATAAGATAAAAACTAAAATCGAACCGAATGCGTATGCGTGCGATTAACTGTTTTGGCGAGAAATATCAGCGTCGCGAGGAGATGCAAAAGTAGGCAATGAGTATGGGTGTGTCATTTTTGACAGAGAGAAATATTCTTGATTTTGGCTCAGTGAGAGCGAGGTCTTTGGCCATGTTGTGCCTCAGGCAGAGAGAGCGAGGTCTTTGGCCATGTTGTGCCTCAGGCAGAGAGAGTAAGGTCTTTGGCCATGATGTGCCTCAGGCAGTTTGAAACCCCTAGCGCAGAGTGCCCGGTTAACAGCCGTGGTTCCTTCGAGTGGAGGACTTGCATTCCGGGGGGTAATGCAGGATATCTCGAATGACATAGCTCTGGTGGAGAGGGTAGCCTTATTAGGTGCCCCCGATCCGGGCTATTGGAATGCGACCCTATAGGCCTTAGGGTGAGGCGTTCGGGGAAGCCTCTACTATTTCAGGTTGACACTAGCTAGTTGTTGAAGAGAGAAAACTAACAAGGTATTCATAACCACCATTGACTAATGATGTAATCTCAGGGATGAAGCCATGGACAGTATAAGGATGATGCCCTGGGGTGAAAACCCCTCTGTGAGTCTTAACTGTATCTTTTTGAGTTTAACGGATGAGTAACTTATGTTTTGTTTTTGCATCTCCCGCGCGTATGTGAAACCGCCTTGTCTGTCCACCGGAGTGACCGCATTGTTATGACCCACGGATGAAGGCGGCGATAATGTAAGTCCTTGATTATTTCCGCATTAGTTTTTCTATGTTTTTCACGCGATGTATTAAAAATGTGAGAAGAAGCTTTGGGCCAAATTGCAAGTGAAGAACGGGTGTTCGTTCTTGGAACACACAAAACAAATATTATTAAGTAATTGATCAGAACAAGAAAAAGTTATTGGTGGAATAAGGTCTCTAATTTTTACCGTTAACACGGAGTATAGTGAAGACGAAGATTCTGACTATATCGAGGATTTTTAAAGTTTAGTTTTGCATATATTGTATGTATTTGGTATAAACATGTTGGGTGTGTTGAAATATTTTTTAATAAAAATGTTACGTTCTAGAGGATTTAAACTTTATTTCAATTTTAGGTAATTTCTTATAAGCGATCCATAAGAGAAATTACAAAAACTTTGATAAACATGTTGAGAACTGTAGCATACGGAACGTTATAATTGTTTGTTTACTAAGTGTTCCATACAATTTAAGTTAAGGGTTAAGGGCCATTTTTGCTTATACCTGCTTGTTCCACCCATCTGTCTGTACAAGTTTCAATGAGTTGCAAGCGGCACACAAATTCAGATTGATTCTTCTTGACACTTACTGGTCGCAGTACCAGATTTGCCGCTTGATCTCAACTACAAAGATGATGGCGGTACCTCTAGTTGCACCCCTGATTACCTTCTAACCCTAGAAGTCGATATTAATTAGTATAGCGACGTGTTCGTTACCATTATTTTCCTACACGTTTTTCATTTATGGTGTGACAAATAACAAAAATACCTATCAGGCACTGTGAAGCAGACGAAAACAAAAAATAGCAAACAGATTGAAGACTTCAAAAATGTGGGGCATGTGTTTTGGAAACGCTGGGGAAATGTATGTGCTAAAATATAAAAAAATGAAGTAGCATCATGTGCCACAATTCTAAAAAAATTACCAGAACGTAAATAAAGATAAAAATTTATAGTGATGACGAAAATAAGAAGACAGATGACAGATGTGTAAGACGGTTTTCCATCGTTGTAGGGGTCACATCTTGGAAGAACTTTATTTATGTTGTTCATTAGGAGTTGCTTTCCCATATATTGAACTTATCCAGGAAGATAACGTCATGCCGCACATACGTCATCAAATCATTGACTTGCAAGACGCTTGACCTGGCCTGACCTGACCCGACCAGTTTGTGCTCTAATAATAGCGGCAGACAGGGTCCGGTGGAAAGGAACCTTTTGGGGGTTTTAAAACAAATTCAGCAGAACAAAGCAATAATCACACAAATAAATTATATAATAAAAATTACATGCTGTTCGTTGGTAAGCGCATCATTGAGAACGGCTGAGCCCGATTTGCCTTTACGGAAAGAAAAATTGGAAAAGTTCCCCAAGAATTAGAAAATTCGAGAATAATTGAAACTGCTATTGCCATGGGGATGTTTCCTGAACTCGGCACCGTAACTCACAATTCTCGCAATTCTTTTTCTGTTTTGTTCGCTATGGTGCTGAGAAACTTTTCATCAGAAGAAAATACGGATTTGCGGAAAGTCAGAATAATCTAAATTTTATATGGACTCTCGATCATATCTGCCGATAGTTACCGCTATATTTGGTCGAGTCTTTTTGTTTTGAAAGAAGTAAGACATTTATAAAATAAAAATCGGATACTTATTATGAAAATAATCCAATTAAATGATTTCGGTAAAATGGGAAGCTTGAAAAAATGCATTTTAGCCTAAATT
>QCXZ01000138.1:41359990-41453612 GCA_025024175.1 Rhyzopertha dominica
CTAAAACTGCCTTCTAATATGTCTAATAGCAATTCTATTATTGCGAATATTTTTCAAAAAAAAATGATATCGTCTCTAATCATAGAATGCAATATTATGAAGAATGCTAGATTCCCATCCCTACAAGAATTTTCCTTAAGAATGGTTATTTTAGAAGAGGTACATTCCGCAGTCTTTAACAAAAAAAAATAATTGTGTCACAAACAACATCTCGTTGAAAATGCTGCGCTTTCGTAGCCCCATTATTTGATTTAAGCCTGTTACACATCTTCAATTGTATCGAAAAATCTTATTTCCCCGCAATGTGGAAGAAAGTCATAGCAATACCTCTACTTAAAAAGTCTAATCCTGAAAACTAGTCAGATTTACGGTTGATTAGCATCTTACCTGCAACTTCAAATCTGTTTTGAATCTCTAGTCTACGAACAGATATTTGACTGTCTTTTCTTGGAAAATCATTCTCGATGCTCAGTGCGGATTCAGACGCGGTCGAAGCACTCCTACTGCACTAGCTTCAGTCATTGATGATCTCATTTCAGCTTATGATAAGGGTTTAGTCAGTGCTTGGTTTTGCTCCATTTTTCAAAAGCGTTCGATACTATTAATCATGGTATGTTATGCGCCAAACTAAAGTCTTGCGGTTTCAGTAGTTTGTCGGTACAGTTTATTAGATCTTACTTGAGCGATAGAACCCAAGTGGTAAAATAAATATAGTGTCTCCTTTGAATTGTCAGTTAGATCTGGTGTTCTGCAAGGCTCCACATTAGGATCTCTGCTTTTCATAATATGTACGTCTGATATAGCGAACTCAGTTCTTCATTGTAAAGTAATAACTTACGCCGACTATACATCAGTTGTATTTTAGTTTCGATAAGCATGATTTCGCAAGGGCTGACAAAATTCTGAACAAAGAACTTGAAAAATTAAGAAAATTGTATGCTGAACATGGCCTTCAAATTGAATTTGTCTAAGTCGCAGTTGATGGTCTTTGATTATAAAGGTAGTATAAAAATTTCTTATACGGTCTTTTAATATTTATATAGATTGCTCAAGATTAAATTTTGTTGATCATACTTTGATCTCATTATAAACACTCAGATCTGGTTTGAGCTGCATGTACTAAGTCAATTACAAAAATCATTTTAACCTTAAGTTATTTTATGCTTGTAGACATTTTTTTTACCGTTAATTTGAAAAGGCAMTTATGTGATTTACTCGTTCTCGTCCTCTTTAATTATTGCAATTTTTTATATTAACCCCTGTTTGGATTCGGTTGGTAGAAACAGGATTCAGATTGTTTAGAATGCATGGTGTCGCTTATTTTTTTGGCTTGCAACGCCGGGACCACGTATCTTACAGGATTAACTCTTTGAACCGGCTACGCATGGATTCCCCGCTGGAGTTTTCATTTGAGTTGTTTCGTCAAGCTTTACTAAATTCTCCTCATGCATGTGATAACTTGAGGTCTAAGCTTGCTCCTCATTCAACTACGCACTCACGTGATACACGAAATAAAGCTAAGTATTCACATACAACGCTGTAAGGCGGTAAGGCTGTAAAGCTGTAAGGCTCACCCTTCGGAGCGAGTTTAAAAAAAAAAACTAAATATTAACAAATTTAAATTTAAACTAAGACAGTTATTTTTCGATCGTCAGATTTCATGATGACCATGACTTACTTCGTTCGTTCGGACTCGATGAGGTTTCAAGCAATAGCTTACTATCCCAAAGACCACACATGAAGGCTAACCTAAGGAGATAAGACACCTGTTGATAATAATAACTGAAGCGTAAGACGTATAATCAATTAACAATAGGGGTATTCATAAATTATACCATAATAAACATAGTTTAAGTTTCTTTTCGAAGGTTAAGTAGAATAGCTTCTGCTAGACTTTGCCTTTATTGATCATGTATTACTCTCAGTATCTGCTCTTGTTTTAATAAAATCTATTTATTATTATCAAATCCATTTATTACATCAGATACCATCGATGAGGACAGTGGCTCAGATGAAGTACCATTGACTAATTTATCCAAATCAAGTAGGGATACCGAATAATTATGTCGTGAGGACACGACCCTGTTAGGTTGGCCGAATGTTAAATGTCAATTTTTGTATCTGCGTTGTTATTAAAATAAAAGGTGTTTTTGTACGTTTATTAATTTCTTGCTATGTTTAGAATCGCTGTTAATAAGATAAAAACTAAAATCGAACCGAATGCGTATGCGTGCGATTAACTGTTTTGGCGAGAAATATCAGCGTCGCGAGGAGATGCAAAAGTAGGCAATGAGTATGGGTGTGTCATTTTTGACAGAGAGAAATATTCTTGATTTTGGCTCAGTGAGAGCGAGGTCTTTGGCCATGTTGTGCCTCAGGCAGAGAGGCGAGGTCTTTTGGCCATGTTGTGCCTCAGGCAGAGAGAGTAAGGTCTTTGGCCATGATGTGCCTCAGGCAGTTTGAAACCCCTAGCGCAGAGTGCCCGGTTAACAGCCGTGGTTCCTTCGAGTGGAGGACTTGCATTCCGGGGGGTAATGCAGGATATCTCGAATGACATAGCTCTGGTGGAGAGGGTAGCCTTATTAGGTGCCCCCGATCCGGGCTATTGGAATGCGACCCTATAGGCCTTAGGGTGAGCGTTCGGGGAAGCCTCTACTATTTCAGGTTGACACTAGCTAGTTGTTGAAGAGAGAAAAACTAACAAGGTATTCATAACCACCATTGACTAATGATGTAATCTCAGGGATGAAGCCATGGACAGTATAAGGATGATGCCCTGGGGTGAAAACCCCTCTGTGAGTCTTAACTGTATCTTTTTGAGTTTAACGGATGAGTAACTTATGTTTTGTTTTTGCATCTCCCGCGCGTATGTGAAACCGCCTTGTCTGTCACCGGAGTGACCGCATTGTTATGACCCACGGATGAAGGCGGGCGATAATGTAAGTCCTTGATTATTTCCGCATTAGTTTTTCTATGTTTTTCACGCGATGTATTAAAAATGTGAGAAGAAGCTTTGGGCCAAATTGCAAGTGAAGAACGGGTGTTCGTTCTTGGAACACACAAAACAAATATTATTAAGTAATTGATCAGAACAAGAAAAAGTTATTGGTGGAATAAGGTCTCTAATTTTTACCGTTAACACGGAGTATAGTGAAGACGAAGATTCTGACTATATCGAGGATTTTTAAAGTTTAGTTTTGCATATATTGTATGTATTTGGTATAAACATGTTGGGTGTGTTGAAATATTTTTTAATAAAAATGTTACGTTCTAGAGGATTTAAACTTTATTTCAATTTTAGGTAATTTCTTATAAGCGATCCATAAGAGAAATTACAAAAACTTTGATAAACATGTTGAGAACTGTAGCATACGGAACGTTATAATTGTTTGTTTACTAAGTGTTCCATACAATTTAAGTTAAGGGTTAAGGGCCATTTTTGCTTATACCTGCTTGTTCCACCCATCTGTCTGTACAAGTTTCAATGAGTTGCAAGCGGCACACAAATTCAGATTGATTCTTCTTGACACTTACTGGTCGCAGTACCAGATTTGCCGCTTGATCTCAACTACAAAGATGATGGCGGTACCTCTAGTTGCACCCCTGATTACCTTCTAACCCTAGAAGTCGATATTAATTAGTATAGCGACGTGTTCGTTACCATTATTTTCCTACACGTTTTTCATTTATGGTGTGACAAAATAACAAAAATACCTATCAGGCACTGTGAAGCAGACGAAAACAAAAAATAGCAAACAAGATTGAAGACTTCAAAAATGTGGGGCATGTGTTTTGGAAACGCTGGGGAAATGTATGTGCTAAAATATAAAAAAATGAAGTAGCATCATGTGCCACAATTCTAAAAAAATTACCAGACGTAAATAAAGATAAAAATTATAGTGATGACGAAAATAAGAAGACAGATGACAGATGTGTAAGACGGTTTTCCATCGTTGTAGGGGTCACATCTTGGAAGAACTTTATTTATGTTGTTCATTAGGAGTTGCTTTCCCATATATTGAACTTATCCAGGAAGATAACGTCATGCCGCACATACGTCATCAAATCATTGACTTGCAAGACGCTTGACCTGGCCTGACCTGACCCGACCAGTTTGTGCTCTAATAATAGCGGCAGACAGGGTCCGGTGGAAAGGAACCTTTTGGGGGGTTTTAAAACAAATTCAGCAGAACAAAGCAATAATCACACAAATAAATTATATAATAAAAATTACATGCTGTTCGTTGGTAAGCGCATCATTGAGAACGGCTGAGCCGATTTGCCTTTACGGAAAGAAAAATTGGAAAAGTTTCCCAAGAATTAGAAAATTCGAGAATAATTGAAACTGCTATTTGCCATGGGATGTTTCCATGAACTCGCGACCGTAACTCACAATTCTCGCAATTCTTTTTCTGTTTTGTTCGCTATGGTGCTGAGAAACTTTTCATCAGAAGAAAATACGGGATTTGCGGAAAGTCAGAATAATCTAAATTTTTATATGGACTCTCGATCATATCTGCCGATAGTTACGCTATATTTGGTCGAGTCTTTTTTTGTTTTGAAAGAAGTAAGAACATTTATAAAATAAAAATCGGATACTTATTATGAAAATAATCCAATTAAATGATTTCGGTAAAATGGGAAGCTTGAAAAAATGCATTTTAGCCTAAATTAAAGTAAAAWTACCTTTTTTTTCATATGTGCGCAAATGTCGTTTGCAGTCTTTATTTGGCGATCTGTCAAGTCTCGTATTTGATTCGGACAATAATACATTCCTCAATTTTATCCAGTTCTGATTCAAAGTTGATTCCAAATTGTTAACCAACTTTCATTTCATAAAGTAAAATGAACAAAAACAAAAAATCGTCACCGTATCATCGTCAAAAAGTAAAGCAGTCGAAGTTCGCTGATTTGTTTCAAACAATTTTACAGATTTAAATAAAAATTTAAAATAGGATCATTGTTAAATTCTTATTACTTATTATTGTTCAGCTTGAACCAAATTTTAATCGTTTGTTGTGTTTTAAAACTTAAGGCCACTTTATCTGAAACTGAAACCATTTTACCTTGCACCTTGGTGTTCGCAAAAAGGCGATAACAACTACGAAAATAAGTTCAAGGCAGGATCCGTGATAATGAAATACTTAAAAGATAGCCATAGTTTTTAGCAATGGTATATTGCGAAATTGTCAAGGTGAATCAGGTATTGTTTCACTAGAGATAAAGCTGCTGAAAGAATCTAAATCGGGAGCATGTGTGCCATTTTGGGAGAGATAAATACAGCAATAGTCGTTAAAATATCGAAACAATGGCTTTCGTATAAACCTTGTAGTCTAACTAACCCAATAAAAGTGAAAACTTGTGTTAATGTTTTGAAATTGGACATTGTAGATTATGTATGTAATATAATATGAATTAAAAGATCTGAAACCAAAATTAACAGCAAGAAAATGAACTCGATAATGTGCTGAGCAACAGAAACATAGTGTATGTCGCATCTTGAATGAGGGCATGTTGTAACTGTCTTTTATTTGTGAATCTCGTCAGAAGACACGTTTGCAAAGCTGAATAAAATGTTTTAAAAAGGTGTCTAGCTAATATACGTGCTGTATTCCCTTAATTTTCGTCTATATATTATGCTGACAATTGAGGTATTATGTTCAAAAGCTTGTATCAGGTCGGTTCAGATCAGGTCAACACCTCCCACCAATAGGAGCTGAAAAATTTCATGAGTACTGAAAATCATTGAACGCAGATTTCAGCAAATAAATCCACAATAAAGTACGGTAGGTTACAGATAGACGTGTTGTGTTCAGAGAAAAAAATGGAATGTGTAAAATCGAATGTTTGAAATCACGCACATTTAAACATATAATTATTTCTCTGATGAAGCCACAAAACCTTCACGATTACAAAGACATTTAACCAAAATATTTTACTCGTGACTAAATTCATCACATATCTCATCAGTTTTCATGTTACTGTGAATAATTATCAGCATAATGTTCGATCTTGCTTGATTCATGACAGTCTAGATTCGATGATTCATTCTACGAGACAAATTTGTATATTCAAGCCTAGACCTGTTCATCAGTTTGTGTGCCAGTGTCCAGTCCCCTCTGTTAGCCTGATAATTTGGTTGTGAAAAGCGACCGTGACCAACAGCTCAAGAGTTCCCTCGTGGTTCCTACCCCACCTCGATAATCCCTAAGTTCAACCTCAGGACAGTATTTCCTCCATGGTAAATATTTTTCATTTCTTAAGTTTTAACCATATCTAAGTCAGGCATCCCAGTCACCAGTTTTTAGTTCTGTTTTAGCTTTCTCTCTTTCTTCCTTAGAAAAGAAAAGAGAGTTCATGCTGTATTATTTATTCCTGCCTGAAGAGAACCTATAAGGACGAAACTAGCCGTATGATTCGAATGCCTGACCAGAGCAAACGTTTATTTTTACATGTTATAATTGTGATTACAATATTTTTAACGTTACACTTGCAGTTGGTTCTGGGGATCGCAACTTTTTAAAGCTCAAAATTATTAAAAATTATCTGCGGTCAAGTATGAAACAAGACCGATAATTTAGTCCCGAAATCATTGCTATTATAGAGCACTATAGCTGCTGCCCGCGGTTTTGCCTGCCTAGAAGGAGAGCGTATATAGCATATATCAAATGCCGAAATAAATATATTTTGAAACAAATACTAGGTTATGAAATATGGGTATAATTTCTAATCAAATGTCTATTTCAACTAAAAGTCTTTTCACCCCCTCATTTCCAAAAATAGTGAAACGGTACATATATATGTGAAGGCCTGAATATAAAACTTCATGTTTACTTATTATTATTTTGAAAATAACGTAAAAAATGCATAGGAATTTTCATCCCACGCTTCACACCTTTAAAGGTGGAATATTACAAAACAGCTAAATACGTGTGTATATTAATTTCTAAATGATAGCATAAACACGTAATTAATGTTAATTACTTTGTAAATAATTCAGCTTAAAAATATTCGTTATTTGCCCACTCAAAGGTGGAATTTTTATTTTCTAACCAAAAGCCCAAATGAGAAAAATTTATACTTTTAATGTCAATAATCACAGATCTCCCATACAAACTTTCCTTGTCCATTTCACCCCTTTAAAAATGGACAAGTTTTTATTGTTTTCTAATTCAAAGCCTAAATAGTAACGTTTCATGTTTTTAACTTCAAAAAAGACAGAATTCCCATGCAAACTTTCATTCCTTAATTCACCCCTTAAGGGTGGAATAAAAAAAACGCTGGAATATATATAATTCATTTCTAGTTTAAAAAATGACTTGCATATATATTTCAATTTTCTATTTCATCCTCTTAGGAGTAGAATTTCTAAAAAATCCTTCCTTAGTGGGTGTTAACATTATAAAAGAACTCCACTGGCCAAATTTCATGTGTCTAGCTTGAATAGCTTATACTTGTCCGAGTCAAATAGTGAATTTTGACTTAACGTTGTAAATCTTGCGAACGATACAGGGTGGGACAAACGGTGATTAATTGTCAATAAAGTTTCGTCTTTCTCTTCAAAAACAAATGTTACTAAACGGGTTTAGGGTGTAAGGACCAGCAGGTAGAAATACAAATGCAAGTACAAATTTACTCTTTGTTGGCGTTGTCTGTCCCACCTAGCATTGTTGGCAAGATCTATAACTAAAGACAAAATTCACTATTTCAGTTGGACGACTATACACACTCGGCGGTCAGTCAGGATACGTTATTTTATAAATACTGATGCTATTGCTAAAAAAGTTGCAGCGATATGATTTTAGAATTTGCTTTGGAAAACGTTTATTTGTGCTAATTACTTATTGTATTTTATTGTTATTTAGTTTAGTTACATTATTTTATTTGCTACTGTTACCATAATTTGTAGTTATTTCAGGTTGTTACTAGCTATATTTGATATCAATCTGATGTCAATTAAAATGTATACTTTTTCTTTAGTGAGTTTTTGTTTTTCTTTAAAAATTATTAAAAAGTGTCGCCCCAGACATCTGTTATTGCGTAATGGAAAATTTTATAAAGCTGCATGTCTCTAAAGCTTTCATGGTAGGACATTAAGAAGATAAAATATTGTATTTGGCATGTAATTACGTATTAGTGTACCAGGTAGCCATGGGCGTACCCAGCTTTTGGTCTGGGGGGGGGGCAAAGCAGGGACGTCCTGTAGAGTATTATTTAACATAAATAGAAATAATAAATGTTTATAAGATATAAGTAATTAATGAATATTTATTCCATGAATAATCGTGGATTTTCTGCAAAGCGTTTTCTGTGAAATAAAAACCTAAACTATTAATATGTTTTCTATGTACACTGATCATACAAAGCCCCTTTATTACTAATTCCGTTATTGATGAACTCAGTTACAAGAGGCGTAATCAGTTGCATCGCTCTCGCGTTTAACAAAAAATGAGTTGATAAATTTTATTTGGGAGAATAAAGATCCGTGATCCACATAATGTATAATGATATCATACGAAATATTAAAGGAACATAAATTTCACTTTAAAAGTTCTACTAATAGGAGCACGATTTCTGATTCAGAATTAACACATATCAAAGACTAATGCATTAACCGATGCGCTTTTAGTACAGTTTCAACTTCTCACATCAGAAACTTTAGAAATTTAAGCTTGGAGTTCATATGTATAGGTGGAAAAGATACAATTGTAGTAATTTTTACTCCCCTGGGAAGAGACTCGATGGATAACTAACATTATTAAAACTCAGAATGACAAATACCTCAGCATTATGCGTCAAGCCAACCTTCTTAGATCGCTAGTGCAATGCGCTCAAAAATTAGCCGACCACTTAATATCTTAACCAAATTAAGCTTCATTTAAATAAACTGAAATATATTTAATTACATTTTTAACAACACACCGGGTTTTAATTCGTGCTGATGCTTTTACTAGATTCCTAAAACTTATATTAAATAAATTGACTTTCATAAACGTGAGTTGATGGATTTTTAGTTTTTTTTATATTAATTGTTAAAATGTAATGTGAATTTAGAAATTTGGTACAAAAGTTAGAGTTATCACCGAATATATGACAGATTCTGAAGTGATTCCATATAACAGTAGTTAGTTGAACAATCTCTATAGGAAAATGTAGAAGAGAACTAAGCAGAAATCGTGTTATGACTCACCCTGACCGAGATAGTTAAGTTATATCTGCCCTAAGAAAACGATTCGTAACAACAAGAATGTTGCAGTTACAGCTTCAAAATGCACATGGCATCGATTAAGCTTGGAAACCATTTGACAACGACTTATTAGAGGTCATTTGCAAGGGTCAAATATGAGTACTGGATGAAAATTGTGAAATACACTTGCTTATAAATTTTACTGTATTTACAATTTTGTAAATAAGACAATTTTTAGGTGTACATACGTAATTAACCAGCTAAATGTATGGGAAATTGGAAAGGCCCAGAGTTAGCAACCCAGGTCCAGGGGGGCAGCTGCCCCCCCTTGCCTTCCCTTCGGTACGCCCATGCCAGGTACCCAAACTGTTAAATTCTTGTAAAAAAACTATTTAAAAAACTCAATGAGTACATTGTATATAAATCTAGGAATATTTTAAATACGAGAAGCGCAAATGCTTAAAGCGCGGTAATGTTTGGCCAAGGGCTGAACTGAACTACTTGACCGCGAATTCTATCCCTAGAGAACTGGATATTCGGCGCCTATGCTTGTGCTGCATTTATAAATGTGATCTATAATATTTTTCTTTTCATGTCGAGATCTTAGCAACACGCAGTTGAATCTGCGCCACATGATTCAGAGGCACCCTGTACATCAGACACGCGATCATCTGCATCAGATGAAGTTAGATGTCTACTCCCATTGACAAAAACAATCCAACTTTCGAGGGCGCAATTCATCGCGCCGATTTTAGAAACACGCCCATCATCAAAACAATAACAGAGAACGCGTGACAAAGGTCACCGGGGTGCAACACCCCCGCGCAGTTCAACCCCATCCCGAAAGCGGCCGCGAAAACTCAAAAACGGTGCGCCTCGCTCGTCCCGCTGCGGCCTCCCGCCCGCCCCCCGAATCGATAAGCGGTGCCCGGCCGGGTTCAGTCGCCGCTTTCAAGGACAAGGCCGGGCGCACCGCGAGCGCACCGCTCCGGCCGTCATACGCGCGACACCGTCGGTACCGCGCGCCCAGTCCGACACGCCGTTCCGCGAGACGTTTCGGGGTGGCGCAAGCGCACCCCCTACGCACCACCGCCAGCACGCCGCTGCATGCACCCGAGTTTCACTTTCGTTCCGGTTTCCGCGCGATGTGGTGAGAGCACTCTTGCTTTCTCAGCGACGAACATGCAGCCGGTCGTCTTCGCAAAGGGTGAGCCCCGGGAGTTCCGCACCCCCTCTGGAGGGGTGGTCTCGTCGACGTCTTCGCCGCCGGGCACCAGCTGCATGAGGCCGCCGCCGCCTCCCCCGCCGAAGGCCAAGGAGAAGATGGACAGGATGCACGAGGAACCATCCAGTTCGATTCCCGATCTCGGTGAGTCTGGGTGGTTGTGCTGGTGGTGGTGGTGTCTGACTGGGTCACCAGGAGGCCATGAATCGTGTTCGTTTGTTTTGACAACCCGAAAAAGTTATTTGTTCGCCTCCTGGGGGCCTTGTTGACATGTTGTAGAGTTGACAGCTCATGTCATGCTCTTTCTCTTTGAGACTGGATTACGAAACAACAAATATTACTGTGTTATATCTATACATAAAGTAACCAAAAGTAGATAATGACATGGCACAATGTATATATTTGTCATAGCAGAAAGACGTTTTAGATTCTAATACGAGTTATTGTCAAAGATGATAAGCACTACTGTTAACCAAATAATCGTATGTATTCTTAAGATTGGGAGGATAACACCCAATGATCTTTCAAAGGGGCTCGGTTTCTAAGAAGAAACGTCGATATGTTATAAAGCATACTTGAACCATAGTCAAAAAAAGTATATTCCTGAATGAAGTTGAAAATTTTCTTCTACTATTGCATCACTTGTGTGTATATTAAGCACTCAACAATAAAAATTTGTTGTATAATAAACTCAAATGACATATCTTCAAAAAGGTATATGAACCAAATATGCCCCATTATTTTAAACATGTCTGTTTTATGCTAATGAAGTTATGTAATACTGAATAAACCTGCCAACAAACGAATCAGTTCTTTAAAGCGCTAATACAATAAGTGGCTGTCCACATAATACATAACCGTCCAACGAAACTTCTTCTGAGGTTTTGTAAAGCACACGAATAGTTTCTTATTGTGAAGTAGCAACTTCAATCGATACTCCCCTTTTTTAATAACCTCATAGGATAAAGGTGTATGGGGTGGTGAAAGTCCGGGGACCGTGAAGAGCATGATGCTTTGGTTCCAAAGAAACTTCATCAAAGGTTTCAGTGCATGAAACTGTTGATAGCTCATATGGTCCGATCAGAATCGAACCTAGGATGCTGAAGGCTGATCATTGGTCCATAAAATCATATTGAAGAAGCCCGCATTTCTTGTACATGTTCTCAACATCTGTGTTCAGTATAACCACTAGTGATATTGTACCCGCTGAACATGGAATGGCTTCTTCATAATTCCTATATACCATCGATTTTGGCACACTGATATAGGGCGTGCACTTCTGAATGGACCTCTTTCAGTTTCAATCTCAATTTCTTTTTCGGTTTCGGTACAGACCCAAACGATGTAGTAGTCGGGAAATCGGTTTTGGTCTTGATGGCGTAGATGGTAAATATATCTGCAACCTCCTTTACACATACGATATATTTTTTGTGATTGGTGTCCAAGCTATGTTCTGTTTTTGCGAGTGCTTAGCAGCCAAATAATTGAAACAATGTCTTTTGAATGTAATGTTTCGGCTTCACCCGAAGCCTTTTTCAGACCTTATTATGTTAAAAAAGGTGCTACATCCGGCAAATATTTGAAATTAAACGAATGCTTCTTTATAGTTTTTATACTAATAACTACAATTTGATGTTTTTTTATGTTTCAACAAGTCCAGTTCAAAAAATTCTGAAATGCAGTAGCCCAAAATGATTTCATGTCATCTGTATACTCACATGTTGAGTATGTACCTTTATTAATCGACCAACAGCTAATCATGGAAGGACCAAATCTACTTGAATAAATATGTTGACAATATATACAAATTGCTTATAATGTCTTATTTTAAAATCTAAGACCGCTAAAGATTTTCATGTGGTTACTCGTGAATCAGAGAAACGCTTCCATGGAAATAAAACTTCACTTTGAAGTCTATCATAGGTATATTTATTAAAAAGTATATCAGAAGAATGTATACATCCACTTCCCTTTATAGCTGACTAAATTTTTGGGTTAACTACGAATTGTGAACTAACTATACAAATGAAATAAATAATCTACCTTGGTTAATCCACTCTGACCCTACTACTAGTTTCGCCCTATTGAGGCTCATCAGGTAGGGGTACATAGTAAAATGACCAAAGCAAAGGATTGGTGCATAAAAGAGCTAATGAACTCATGGTTTAGATGGCACTGAGGGCATCAGCTCTTTTATGAAACTATACAGAGTCGGTTGTAAAATTAGTGTTCTCATAAAACATCAAAAAGTCTTTTCTAACACTACCTGTTTGTAAAATCCATAGGTAGTTATAATGAGAATTTTTTTGTTGCTGTATGTAGCAAATAATTCGATGAGTTCCAAATTTACGTAATTTACCTGCAGAAAATTATTTTAAGCCTTTCTTAAGCAACCTGCAGTGATCGACCTATTTCTATTTGATGTCTTGTTTGATATCTATTTGTACATGAATTTAACTTCTTTGAAAAATATATGTTTGTGATCGACACCAGTTTTTATGGAGCAACTTTCTGCAGTAGTAAGTAGGTCTTACATTTAAAAGACAGGGACTAGACTAAACGGAAGACCTAAACAATTTTCGGTCAGAAAAACCCGCCTTAAAACAAATGATAACTATAACTGATATTTTTACTTTAAAATTAATCCATTTTCTCTATCGTTTGAAGCTCTTTCTCAATCATTTTCATAGATTGTTTCAAACTAGAAAGTCGTGATTTAAAGATTCTCTGTAGTCTAGTTCAGCAGTGAAAATGTACTTCTATGTGGAGAGACAGAAATCCGAGCGGTGGAGAAAACGTATGTGGAACACGTAACAGAAAACTAGCGTAATTTCTAAAAAGACAAACGATAGTTTGATAGATATTGAAGAGGAGGAAGAAAAGGAAAACCGAGAATTGGATGGGAAGGGCAACTGAAGGAGGAGGGGAAGTAGTAACATGAAGGTCAAAATCAATAACCTCTGAGTGCGGTAGTTGAAGAAATGAACTGGAGTTACATATATTGAGATATGTCTTTTATAATAATGTCTAATCACATTTGATGCTATGCTTCTTAACACCTGCACTATGACGTGTAATAAACAAGACACCATTGTCTACAGCTTGCCACTACAGTATTAGCTGCTTATCAGAAACATTAAGTAATCAAATGCGGTAGTCTGAAATCCAAATAAATTGAAATACATTAATAAAACTAATCTGAGCAAATTAAACGATATCTATTAATATTGATCGTCAAAGTGTAGCAAATAATGAGGTAGTTTTCAGTTTTCGAAGATGCATTTAAGAAAACAGAAAACATGTAACCTTGCTATACATGATTCATTTGATAACTCCAAAATAATCTACAGATCTTGCGAAACAGCATTGCTTAAATTCGTCTGCAACATTCCCAGATTCCGTTACGTATTCGAGAACTATTCGCACATTTTATCGGATAGTTTAGGTTTTTGGATAGTTTTAGTTATCGTTATCGGAGAGTGCAAAAGTGCAACGGAACGTATTGCAAAAAGACCCGTCCGAATTTATCGGGTGCATTTTTGCTCGATAACTGTCGCGATGTTGAAACCTTAACAAACCTGACCCTGACAATCGGTTTTATCTTTTCGTCAACAAGGTTGCATATGTTTATCGGACGCCGAGGTAAATTTCATTAAAAAGGATTGTTGTGAGATCAGGACGCATTGTTTGCTAATGTTACCTCCAAGGGTAAACGAGACACGTGTAAAATTCGCAGATAACGATGAGATTTGAAGTCGTTATGGTAACATCGCATAGAATCAGTTTTGTATTCCATCGTATTTCACGAAATGTAAAGCAGATGCCTAGCGAAGTTACCCTTCCTCATATGACAAAGCTTCTAATAATTGAACTTATTTGCAACAGTAGATGCGTACTTTCCTTTGTAATTATAGTTCTTCCAGACTTCTAAGGTTATATTGGCACAGTAAAATATTTTAGCTCCAATAATGAGGGACTAGCTACCACTTCAGGGTCCTTTAGAAAATTCAGCAAATAGCTTATAAATTACTTCCAGGTGCAGGGTAAAGGCTATTGCTTCAGGACCGTATTCAGTCCATTTGGCAGTAATTATAATGGTCTATTGATTAAGATAAATTTATTAGCTTTAAGATTATTTATTCCAAATCACTATCAAGATTTTCTACATTGATGGCAGTTTATCGTTGGTCTACTGACCATACCCTTCTAACTAAATAACATTTGTTTGTAATTGTCCTACCTGCTATGCAACTTTCAAAGCAATTCATATACATATACCTATAATCAGAGGTTAATATCTGTACAGGTATAAAGAGCAAACAAGTGAACAGAAATATTATTCAAGTTCATATGTCCATACGGTATGACAATTTCCAATTCGGAAATGGAACGGCTTGTAGACGACCGCAATAAATATAAATTTATAGTAGGACCACTGGCCTTCAGCGAGACGATTGACTTTTACACAAAGGGATCCCCAAAATAATCTTGTACGAATTGGAAAACCTTTTTTACTGTTAATTTCTGTAATATTCAAGGATTGCTAAATGTTAATAATAGTTCAAACAAGTAGACTACTTGATTCCCATACAACCACCTGGGATATTTTTATCGAAGTTTGCTTCCATGCCCACTTGGCTTTCAACGACCTACCCATTAAATTTAGCAGGAAACCAACAACACTCATCTGTTTATCTACACTCTCCAATGGAAATATTGTGACAATCGATCGCTCTAAAGTCGTTCACTGCGAACTGCAGTTTGAAGCTGTCAAATGATGCAATAGAACATCATCGGAATATCATGAGTGTCCTTGTCGTTGTCTGTAGTACCATGAAAAAAGACACGTGCATTCTATACACCTACATATTTGTCAGTTAAGGGGTTGGGGTGATATAACATTATGCAAACATTAAACATCCGTAGCGTGGGTGCTTGCTTTCGAGACAAAACAATTAATAATTCGAGTACGTGGGTACTTGTACGATACGTTTTTTTTAAAGGTCAGGTCTGTTTTTCTTTCGGTTTTACGAACAATTAAAAAAAAAAAACATTGAGTATTAACAATTCTTGAAGCGTCTGAAGTAAGATATCCAAATACTAAAGCAAAATATTACACTCCTGTGCCATTAACTAAAATCATAACGATGTCTAAACATTTGTGCAAAGATGGTAGTACTTTAAAAAATCGAAACTTCACTAAATTTAAATTGCGGCTTGTATAATCATTCTATCAATAACCACGGAACGATGAAGTCAAATTATTTGTTCACATTGCAAGCGTCAGGTCACACTGCAAACAGCTGCGCTAAATAGGTTGCCTACGTTACGCGCGAAATTGTCCACAATGTACCAAATATTTGGCGCTATATTCCACTTTCACGTTTAGAAGATCATTAATTACGTGTGTATGGTAATAGGAAAACCAAATGTGCAAGGTACTTCATTTTGGACCTTAAAGGATTAGATGCATATGTAAATGTATTTGAAATTCAGTACCGGTAGATCGGCTAGATCGGATGGCTCGAAGGACCATATTATTATGAATCAATAACCCAACTAAAACTTGTATTACTTTATTACTAATTGCTTTACAAGGTATGAACTGATATTATATAATGTTATGCGTTGTTACGATAGTACTTAACCGTAAAGACTCTTATAAAAACCCCGCACGTACCTATAATTTGTGATATGGGTAGAGTAGAGGAGTCATTTATGACGTCTGAATGGATAGCATACTATTTAATTTGTGCTGCAGTTCTGCCTTAATAGACGTAAGTTATTCTGGTTTCTAAAAATGACACCGTCTTATATTTGACAAAGCACTTCAGTCTTCAGTTAAAGTCTGTATATTCTGCATAATGCAACGGAACTATACTAACGTACAATTATTATTTCGTATTCTCTCAGAATCAGATCGGTCAAACTAACTACCTTACCTCTTTCTTTAATAAATACAATACAATACAAGATTTATAATGGTACAAATTTATTGTAATACACGACGTAGATTTCATTCGCAAAACAAATTTGACTGATAGTTAAAATATTATACCACTTGAACTTGAACTTCGTCAATAATAGCAGCCCCAGTAAGAAATACATTTATAAATACTTACAACTCTTACTAGCTAAAATTTTATTTCCTGCAGATTTAGTTTCCTATTACTAAGAGTATCCAAAATATAATGTGTAAGCACTGCATGAGTAACGTTTTATAAACATATCGAACATATAATAAGTATGAAAGAAGTCGCCACATGTCCCACATTTTTTCTTGTTTTTCTTTGGCTGGTGTTATCTAACAGTTTCGCCTCCCTCTTCGTTCATTCTTATCAAGTGCACATTTCAGCTGATTTTGTTCTGGAATTTCTCGTGCTACTTCTAGTTCTCGTTGAATTTATTTTTCCATTCTATCACCATCATGAACAGTGTTCGGCTCCCCTTGCTCCATCCCATCCATAGCTAATGTTGGTAGGTCAGGACTCTAGTTGCTTGTCGTTTAGCAATTCCTTGTGTTTTTATATGGACTTTCTATACTTGTTCTTAGCTTGTGATACGCTTCTTGCAGTTAGTAGTTTTATAAAATAGTAGTGTAATTACTCTCTACTTTCTTCATTCACTGTATTGATACAGTAGTTTTTATTTTTACTATTCTGGTATTTTTCCTGTGTCTCATCACATTATGGCTGCCTGTTGATACTAACTGTTGTACGAGGGTTATGTCAAAATTCCTGCACACAAAAACACAGGTCGCAAATGAAACGTATATTTAAAAAATGCAATAAAGTCGTTCAATGTAATCCCCTTGCATATCCAAGACACGTTGCCAGCGCTTTGGCAGTCATACACCATTTTTGTCAGGATGTTTTAGCAGTTGGAATGCATATGCTGTTGCAGGGTTTTTATCCTTCCAAGTCAATAAATCGGACTTCACCACGAAATTCTCCTTTTCACTGAAGGGACAGAACAAAATCTGGAGTACTCGTGTCACGGCTGCACGGGGGATGTGGGAGAATTTCACAGCAGTTCTCGCAAACTCCTTTGGCTGACACTGCTTCATGCTATCAAGCGTTATCGTGCAAGAGGATTACGCCGCAGTCTTTCATATCTCGTCTACACTTTTTGAATCATGCATTTAAATTTTATACAAAGAAGACAAATATATTTGTCTTTTGGTAAATGTATTCCTTGTTTGTCCATGCGGTCTTCTTCAATTATTGTAGCCACAATAGCAGCAAAAGTGTTGTCGGTAGCAGTATGAGGTCTCCAACTTCAGTGGTAGTCTTTAACACTAGTCTAATGCTCTGAAACGCTTACTCTTTCAAGGTACTGTTCAACTATACAAGCTTCTTGTAATACACCGTGAATTTCGGCAACTGTTTTTTCGCGTAGTGTTTGAATTTTGATAAACGCACATTGCAACAAACTATCCCGATTTGAGATTATTTTACACATATACTGAGTAAACTATCTGCACTCTATATATAGCTAAGTGATATCCTAATGATAGACTTGTATAATTTGACAGCAGTTGTTTTTTCACCATCGCCAGTTCAGCGCTAGCTTGATATCTGCAGGAACTATGACATCACCATCGTAAATAAGTAAATACTGCAGAATCGGCAGATGCAAATCAAATTTTTTTATTAATATTAAGTACTTTCCAAAAATTTATATTACAATCATTTAATGTGGGCACGCACCATTTTGATTAAAACTGTATAAAATATTTCTTGTATTAAAAGCTTTTGTCTTCCATCTGCGTGTTCTACATAATGACTTCATTCATTGCCGACATACCCCGATCTATTTTTAGTAACTGCCCATAAACTCACCCCCAAAGCATCAATTACGTGTCAGCTTAATTAAACCCATCATTCCACCCATCACACAAGGCGACCACTGTCCGCCGAAATTTCGTCGCGAAGGAATCTCGTCTTCCTGGGGAAGCGCTCCCGTGGGCGGGTCGGGCAGCACGTGTCCCATAGCGCACCTTTTGCTTACGCCGGATCGGTTAAGGGTGAATACTCCCGGTGTCGGCCTGACAGGCAGCTGTTACATGTTATTGCATAGGAACCCCCGAATGCAGATTGCTTTCGGTAAACACACCCGCGCACGTGCTGATCGCGGGGGAAAAAGAAACAAATGGGCTAATTGCAGTGGCGTGGATTGGAAATGGGGGGGGAGTGCTAAATCGCTAAAATATGGTTATAAGATAAATGTCTATATTGATCATGAATGTTGTTCAATGAGGGAAATATTGAAGGCGGGATAATGATGCCGATAAAGTTTTTCAAGTTGGAGTTTAGAGTACTTTTTGTATTTCCAAAAGATCATCCACAAAATCCTGTTTTCTTAGCTTGCAACCGAGAAGTTAAGCTAAAAAAGTGGGGTTTGGATAGTTTTAATTAACAATAAGAATTAAGGCGAGGAAAGAATGTATTTATAATAGCATTATAATTACATCGTATGTTTTAATTGTTGTCAAGGTTGATGCTGCTAATAGTTTGCCCAGGTGCCATTCATCAGTCCAGCCTCAATGAGATCTATCTATTCCTCCTAACTTAACTATAGGCTACTGCTTCAGTACTAACTACAAGACGATACAGTATTATGAGGCCCAATTCAGTCAACTCGTGGTTCCGAAAGATTAGTTTGTTGAGCCTCTTTCAGACTAACTCAAACACATCCCTGAATAATAAAATTAGGTAATATCCAAAATAGGCTTACAGGTTCTCATGATATATAAACAAAACGTTTCACGTTAAATGCGTTAAATGTAACGCAAAACTCTATATTATCAACCCAACGATAGGTATGTCTTCAAGGAAGTGCAAGACATTGTAGGCTATTTATGAAGTTCGCTTATTATCTGTCTACATGCAAAACTGTTTGCCAAGATCAACTAAAACACTTTCAAGTTTTAACAAGCTGTATATTTTTAGGAATATTTGATTTTCTTTACAAACACATTTCGAAGTATCTATAAGACCTGCTGATTAAGCAAATCTGACAATATTAGCCAACAAAGTTGTCCAATCTCCATTTATTAATTTAGCAGAAATTAAGATCCCCTAGATGAGAGTGTTTATATCAAGAGATATCTTCGTTTAAAATCGGCCACTGCACTATTTAAATTTAATCGATATGCGTACCAATTTTAGGACTGGATCTGTGTTAGTCTTTTGATACATTTTTTGTCAAACTCCAAGCTATATATACACTTGGCTACGACTTCACCACCTTTCTGATAAAATAGTTAGGTGAAGGATGAATATATTTAATAAGAAATCATTTAAATCTCATCGAAACATATGTATGTAGCTACTGTCAGAGTCGATTGTTTCTAATGTCTTAGTTCACGGTAAGTGCCAGATACCATGACACACCATGACTTTAAAATCTGAAATACGTTCGCACATAACGTTTCCAACACAATATTTAGGGTTATTTTAAAAGTGTGTACTTCTCATGAACCACTAGGATTCTGCTCAAAAACCACATTTACTTAAAGAGCGAAGATTATCCGCATGAAAATCTGAATATTTCTTGCTAAACATATTGAACATGGCTAATAATATCTACGATTTATAAGTGTAGGGTTGAAGACTCCTTTATCAATTTCTAGGGGAAGGCAAACATCTTTACGACTTATATTTTAACAATAATTATAATTTAAAGCACTCACCATTCCTACGACCAATGCTAAAGTATATGAATGAGAGCTGGATTCTGCAAAGATGAAAAGTTATTTGTTAGAATTAGCAGCAATACAAACATTATGAAAATAAAAATTATACAACACTAACCGGTAAAAAAGCCAACCATCCCGAAATGTTTGGCAAGACTACTTAAATATTCATTAATTTAGCTTAACCATGGTACTGGGTTGATGAAAATAATGAAATACGTTTAAGTAAGAAGAAACTTATTATTAATAACAGTTGTTAAATCACATGAAAACAAGGAACATTGACATGCTATTGCATCTATCCACGGTCAATGTACAAAACACAACCCTTGTCACCATTCCAAAATTTAACAACTTGGAAACGACATCATTATATAAAGACTGCCATGAAGTCGTGAAACACACCGCTGTAATTCCTGTTAAGTGCCTCTTTGATATCACTTTAAACGCCTCCATTAAGTATCATTTACCTAAAGAGTTACACCCGCTACACAGCATAAATCTAAATGGGGGGTGGCAGTCTACCCGACGCAACCCTTCCAGTTCCCTCGACAAAGGCATGTGCTAATCTAAAATTGCACATTTCAGACCCCCATCCCTTTCTATTCAACATCTCTTTGAAGCAACAGTTTGAATCCGCTTCTGTACACGAAACTCCCTATTCATGCGTCTGTCAGGTGTGACCTTGTGCTCCAAAGGTTAACCCTTCGCGTGATGTATGTATTATTTACCCGAAGCAGGTATGAATTGCGTTACTTTTTTCTGCCCCCTTATGTTTTTCGACGCCAATTTTTCTCTTGGTGTTACGGCCGCATTTAAATACTGGTTGCAGCGAAAAATGCAATTGCCACGCTTGCAGCGTTTCGTGTTACCAGCCAGATTGCAGATGTTTGTAAGCAGGCATGAATGTGTGTCGCGAAGGTCTGCATTAACAGCAACAACTGGTGAGAATGTGAGCGTAACCAGCTTGCGAGGTGACTGTTTACGGTCATTACACTTGAGGAACAACGAACTGCCACTGAACTGCGCGTATTTTCGAAAACTGCGTGACACGAGTACGAATGGTCGCATTTACCGACTGTCAAAACTGGTAGGCACCTTCAATCTCGCGTTATGGGTTCATACAAAAAGGTCATTAACATCTGAAGCATTTAAAGTATATTTCAATTATATAACATTAATTAACAGTTATTGTCTCAAACATAGAAGCAACCAGATGAGAAGAACCGGACTAATTTTATTATTGGCAAAGCGGATTCCACCAAACATAGTAATAGTGATAAGATTCCAATTTCGTCCACTGCAAGAAATTTTCGCCTAGGTCCTTCGGGATTTCTATTAATGATGTCAAATTTGTCTCTGCAGTAACATTGGTGGATGCTGTTCTGATTTGTCGTTAGCATTTTTGAAACCCAACGCATTAGCTTTTTTCTCAAGCTCAACATCTCTAGAGAAAATACTCGAACGTCTTACTTGAATCAGCCACTTTTAACCTGAAATTATGTTTTGAGCAAAATAAGTGTTTGTTCATTTGTTCCTTAACTACATCTATTTACAAAAAAAAAATGCAAAGTTAAGGAATTCTGTAATTTACCTAAATGGGACTAGAAAAACCATCATATAAATATTGATATTAATACCATTTTTGTCACTAGGTGTTTTATAAGATTTAAATACTATATATAAGTCCATCATAGTTCTAGAGCAGTTAAAGATTTCTTGCCGGATAATTAACACACATTGTTGTGTATTTCGAAGATGTCAGTGGAACTGAGAAGCAGTAATAAAGCATTTTTTGGTTCGCGAGGTAAATCACCAAATAACGGGTGCAAAATTACCGTCTAGCCATCAAGTTCTTGCAGTTCTATTTTTTAACATGCGCAAAGTTAGAACGACTCTTAATGAAAGCGCAGATCTAGTGATTCGGGAGTGTATTGTATTCTGGGAAAAAGCCGGAATACCTACCGAAGCTTTTCCTAACTGTGTGAAAAAGCTTGTGGATCATATCAAGTCTGGCGAGAGCTGCAAAAAACACAGGATGTTTTAAACGCCGCGAGGATGATGTTCAAAGGGATTTGAATAATTTATTAGATAACGCACACGCTGATGCTCACCAAAGAATGAAAATAGAAAAAGATAAAATTTTCTTAAAAGAAAACAAAAGAGAGCCGGGGAGGCCGGGTTCCTTGGCGGGTGTAGACAAGAACTAGAGAAATGGAACTAGAAGAAGACAAAAAGAGACTCAGGGAAATGTATTCAAACAGCTTGTTGACATCTTCTACTTACTTACACAATGAATGAAGGAACCTTTGTCTAGCACATCTCAAACTATAAGTTCTGCAACTACAACAAAAAGAGGAAGGAAAGATTTTATTACGCCTAAGTTAGTTGCAGCTTTAGACAGATGTTAATTAAGCATGAGGGATTCTGTTTACATATTTCAGCCTGTAGCAGAAGCACTAGGTCTTAGTTGCGACAACTACCCAATCAACAAATCTTCTTTTCAGCGCATTCAAACACAAATTAGAGCGTAGTCAATAAAAATTGATTTGCAAAATAATGTGCCTGAAGTAGTTACAGTTTATTGGGATAGGAAATTGTTATCAGGCCTGGATGTGAGAAGTTCTAAAGAACAACACCTACCGATTCTTATTTCATTTGAGAAGAAGGAGCAACTTCTTGCAGTACATAGCTTTCCAGCTACATATCAAGGAAAAAATATTTTTCGTCCATATTAGGGACCCCTTTATTTGGGCGTTTCAGATCAAGTAAATGAGAAGCAAGTACACGAAACGAGAGGGGAGTTAGAGAGCCTTAAATGCACGACGATTATGACTGCTTCAACCTCTGACATTTCCTTTATGTTGATGCTAAAGCACTAGTGTTGGTGTTGCCCCCAGAACAAATATTGTTTATTTTCAATTCCATAAGCACCCTCACCATCAAGTTCTCTACTCGAGTGTATTAATCCCTTCTAACGCCTCCGAGATCAAAAATAAAACCCACCTCATCCCTTCCACCAGGTCCTAGTTTTCTAATCCCACCACTTTTCCGACGTCTCCCGAAATAGATCTTTCCGTGCAAATACGCACGCACCGCGTCTTCTTCTCTCTTCCCCATCCCCTCGTGTCCTTGGGAGGGCCATCGATTCATCCACGGAGAGAGAGCGTGGACCTTGAATCCCCTCTAGGAGCAAAGTCCTGGCGGAGCGTGCGAACGAGCCGTTCGGACCGGGCCTACTTATTTCGGGCGAGGGAATGTAGACCTCCGGGGCCACCCCATCGCTGGGCCAAGGTTAACGGCACGCGTGCACTCCCCCTTCGACCGCAAGGGGATTACGTAGAAGGCGGATTCACTTCGGTAGCGAGAGGGAGTACGGATGGGATGTAGCAATTGTGCGAGGGTTTTTTGTTTTCGTACCCACCAACTGCAGTACAAAGCAACAACTGCATTCTAAACATTTCCTTCTCCCGTGTAAGACATTCATTGATCAAATAAATCTCCGTTTCCGTATGTTCAAAGAAGTTTAAGAAAACGTGTATTTATTGTGTCTGGTAGTGAAGTTTGGTATTTCAAATTTTAATATCACTGCCATGCTTTATTTAAAGCATTCATGCATTTATAATATTTAAATATGATGTGGAATATTTGTTGCTGCCTGCCTTCACACGTTCACCTTCTACACGTTTCAGCAATTACGAAACTGACTACGTCTTTTATGTACAGTAGCAGAAAACCATCCATCCGTCCATCATTTATCAGTATAACATCCTAATTTTGCTCGTAGCGGCATGTTATCTAAAAGGCGGCAATTTTGACAATTGTTTAAAATTGCATTACGTAAACATTTAGAATACCATGTGTGATCACAATTTTCAGACTGCCATCAGCATGATTTCATCTCTGGTAGATCAACCGCTCTAACTTAGTGTGTCTTGATCATACTGTGTTGTGCAAGCTTTCTGATTTTGGATTATTCTGCTAGCCCCAGGGCTCTGTCTTGGGACCTTCATTATATATGCTATTGATATCTTGTAGAAATGTAAGGTATCGCGGTTAGAGTCAAATTGAAATCTTGCTCTGACAGATTTAGAAATAAGAATCGACATTTCGTCCTTTCTTGATGTCCCCATAGCAAAGCAATTGGTACCTACACGTGTTCTAGTCGCCAACCTTCAAATCAGGTCTTGCTCATCGCGCAGAGTCAATGCCCGAATCAAGCAAACTCATATAAGCTCAATCTGTCTGTAACTGACATCTTTATACCAGATTCAAAGCATACTCCCTTACATTTTGTGAGTCACAAACAGAGTTGACAAAATACTAAAAAAAGCAACTCGTCCAAATATCTTTCAGCCCCCTTCGAAAGAGTCACAATTATTTCCTTTTCCGAAAAGCAAAAGAAACCCGGCTTGCAGAACACAAATGCTGCTTCAAATCCAGCCTCTGTTACAATTCTGCGGTACCCAAACATCAACATGAAACCGATTACAAAATTTTATTTTAAAATAACTGAGTTGTAGCGAAAATGTCTTTCTATGCCAACCGCCATCGAGATTTGTTAACACTCTAATAACTTGTTCAATCTAACTATGCAACGGTTGCTCCTACCTTTACCTGCCATGGATTAACATACCGCCCGCCTTTATAAAAACGACCGTAAGCACAAGCTCTTTTATAATTTGGTTCACCTCTCGTGACCTACATGTTAACTTCCTGTGCCATATCCCTAAAGATGCTCCTTACACGAGTGGGCGAAACGTCGTCTCTGTCTTGTTTTTAATCTGAGGCCGTTTAACCTCAAAATTTTAAGTGTTTTGTTTAATCTGTGCTGATGACTTTAAGTTACCCTCAAAGTTCCAGAACAATATGGAGCTAAACCTGGAAAGTGTACTGCTATTTCATGTTTAAGGGCTCATCGTTCAATAGTTAATGGTTATCGCATAGGCGACAACAAGTTGTCTCGACTGTCTTGACTGTATTGCTCGCTAATATTGAACATTATATTTTATTGTTAAACACGCAGGAAGCTTTACTGATCCTAATATACTGAAGTTATTGTATTTCACACACGGACATTTAAAATTGCAATACTGCTCCGTCCTGTATATCCTGGATGTAGAACTTATTGATAGTCTTGAACGCGTTGAGCGTTACTTATTTTTGACAGTGTCTCCACAACGTATATTGCTTCAGACACTATGTCATGCCTGACTTGTATACCTAAAGAACTTCTTTTAACTCCTTACTGTTTTTAAACATGCCGTTTTTTGAGAAGGTGAACTGTGGGTCAATACTTCTATTATTGTCCTTTACAGTTTCACAATTGGACACTCACACTCAAAACCTTTCTCCTTATCGGTTGCTTATACTTGTTCTGTACAAATACTTTCTGTGCAAAGACAGTTAGTACATTCTCGTGTAATTGTCAAATTGACAGTTGTGTATGTTGTTTTAATGTATTGTAATTGCAGAATAAGGGATATCTACTTTCTGCAGTGTCTCGAAAGGAAAAACTATATTTTTAAGTAGACATTTTTAAAAGAAAAGTTGTATATGCCAAGTAGCTGATGCCAAACAAAATTTTGAGATGCTTGGTAGTTGTTGGGCTCCTACAAGATCCATATTAAATTGGTCTGTCTCCTATATAATGCTCCATAGCTCCGAACAAGCTGAAGCACATGTAATTATCCCGGGGTCTTTAACTCGTTTTTGTCCTTTGAAAAAAGTAAATTACTACGAGCGGCCCCAGCTGTGGCTGACGCATCGGTCCCGTCTATATTTACAGAGCGCATCCTAAAGAATTTCATTCTCGGTACCACCCGACGACCTTGGTTTCACTTTCTGGACCAAAATACTTTCCCGTCAAGTGTTTGTACCGGTCATCTTTACGGTTCTACTTTACAACCAGTTTCGAACAAAGCGACGGGCTGTTAAGTGATTTTACAGTGAAATACGACGGGCTGTTCACTCCTGAATCGTGACAACTTCATTTTGTGCTGATGCCGGGACGTTTTCCGACAATGGGGGCTATTAACTCCACAAACGCCACGCGATTATGGTAGTTTACGGGCAAAATGTAAACAGTAAACAGTACCGGTTGTCGGAAATCGGGTAGCACAGTTATGCAAGATGGTTGACGAGTCAGTTCTACTGGACATATTTATAGCGTAGTACAGCAATAAAGTTGGTTCCGTTTTGTAAACTAGAGGAGTTTAGTTTAGCCTAAAATGCATAAAAATATCGTAGAGTGAGTTACAGTGTTTCGGGATTTTAGGTTGATTGTCATGTTAGCATGCAAATGTGGTTCCAAAACAGAACACAACACAAATCCATTACTATATTAGAATCATATATATTGTCAAATAAACTTAACTTATCAGGGCGTTACAAAAAATTTATATTTCCTGTTATCTGATTCAAATGAGAAATAAGAAACGGATTAACACTGAAATTCAGGAAAGGTAGTGTTACGAATCCCGGAACTTACATGTTGTTATGTGTACGGGTTTGAAATATGCGTATTTCTAACTTAACTTCCTTTACTTACCAGTACCGATATACACTAACAATACTAATACAGTACAGCGCTTTTATATGGGAAGCTTCGAGCTTTGCGATTGGCTTAGAGCCTTCGTTCACCTTCGACCTATTGATAAATGTCGGTCTGGTTGCCTAATCCGCAGGTGTTGGTTTCCCCGACAAAACAATATCATTAAATCTATAATTTCACCTTACAATTCATGAGTTTTTGTAATAACTACGACATTCACAGTTTGTTCGGTGTCTCTACCGTGGAAGTTAGAAAAGGAAACACTTATGGACTTATACTTTTAGGTCAGTAAATAAACTCACTGGAATGAATGCTTCAGCAAACAGTATATTATCGTATCACAACATAATTGTAGGTGTCTTGACATACTACATACGTAGGAATTATAAGGTTCATTCTGTAGGCTCGCATCAATTCTATCGTTCTTTTTTCTTTCTTCTCTTTACTGATAATAAGTCAATTGGAGATATAAGTTGTGAACCCTATGCAAGAAATAAATACGAGGATGCTATGAAAAGTTATTGGCATACTGACATAGAGAATAAAATAATTATCGTTGTATTACAAAGTACAAAATAAACGGAACGGATATAAAAGATCTTTATAATTCATTACATTTTGGTGCCGAAACTCGGGAACTGGAGTGGAAAGAGGAACAATTTGAACGAAGGAAAAAATGGAGTTTACTGAAAGGAAGTATGCACGTGCTCAGCTAACGAAATTAATTACTGCTGCACAGAATTTATTAGAGCACGAAGAAATCAACTTTGAAGACCTTGTCGTTATAAAAACTCGCATTGCATCTGTAAATTCGAAATTATTAGTCTTAAACGAATCTGTTAAGAAGTATCTGAAAGGAGAAGACTTTGAGGAGGAATTTCAAAAGGTTTACGAGTACGAGGATCGCGCTGTGGAAATTCTCTCTCGTCTTCAATATAAAAGTGAAACAGCAGAGCATAAGGAAGGGAAGCGTTTGGTCAATACAGGATCGGAGAAAGTGGTAAATACTACAATAAATGCTGAACAAATGGATGTCAACATGGTACAACATATTGCATAAGCTGGAACTTCGTAAATTTAATGGAGATTTATCTAAATGGAMTCCTTTTTGGGAACAATTTCGAGCGACAGTACACGAAAGTGATTGCTTGAGCAGTACTATGAAATTTAATTCTTTGCAAACGCTTTTAACGGTTAGGGCAGCTGCAGCTAGTAGTGGGTTAACGCCTTCAGAAGCTTGCTATAACGATGGTGTAGAAATGCTCCAAAATCAATTTGGCAATCAAAATAGAATTATTAACACATATGTCAATAAACTGTTAGCTATAAATCCAATACGAAATCGAAACGACGTATACAGCTTACGAACGGCCTCATCAGTTACAAGAACGTTTAAATCTTTAGGTGTCAACTCTTCAGAATATGGTATGATCGTAAAATAAATATTGTTGAAAAATATCCCATATGCTACAAAAATAGATCATCACAGAAAATTTCCTATTGAAACAACCAAAGACGTTAATATTGAAATAGAACTTATGAAATTTTTGAAAGTAGAAGTTGAATCCCTAGAGGCTGCACAGTCATTTAGCTCTACTACAGTAACTAAAGTCCACCAAAAACGTGTAGATAATAAAGGAGAATTCAAGAAAATTTTGCATCAAAATCATTATGATAGGAAAGAATTTACTGCTTCAAGTTTATTGTCCAGCGTAGATACAAACTGTCTGTTTTGCAATGCTAAACATCACAATTTGTTTAAATGTACTTCCTATCTATCACAAGATCAGAAAAAGGCAATTCTGAAGAAAAATAATAGATGTTTCTGAGGTTTAAAGCAAAATCATTCATCGAAATACTGTAAACGTAAGGTTTCATGTGATAAATGCAAAGGATGACACCTAACTGTAATTTGTGATCCGAATTATTCAATAAATAAAACAGCGCTAGGAAGCGAAGGTCATAGTCAACCCGTGAACAATCTTCTAATTAAATCTGATGGAAAGCAGACCGTTTTACTTCAAACAGCTAAAGCTTTCATTTTTAAAGAGCCAAATATAGGAAGAAAGGAGTTATTTGTTCGGTTAATAATAGATGGTGGAAGTCAACTAAGCTACATAAAAAAGTGTAGCAAGGGAACTGAATTTAAAAATGTTGGGAAGCCAGAAGTTGACTGTTATACCATTTGGTTGTAATATTAAAAGCTCCCATATTGTTTACAATAAAGTGGAAGTTCATATGCAATCTCAGTACAATAATGTTCTTATTACTATTACCGCTATAGAAGTTCCTGAAATATGTCTAGATGCATTAGAAGTACCCCGAACTAATAATCCAACGATCAATTCCCTGGCTTTAGCAGATGTTTGTATTGGAAATAGCAGTATAGTACCGGGGTTATCTTTATTAATTGGAGCTGATTATTATTGGAAGGTTGTAACTGGTAAAAATATTAGATTATCAAATAACTTAACTGCCGTAAACACTAAATTTGGTTGGACTATTCATGGACCATCTAATGTAATTTCTGGAGATATTAACGTAAATTTAGTAACGACTTTGCATAATCATTATAATGACAGTAAAGAAGAAATAAGTGTAAAGAAATTTTGGGATTTAGAAACTATCGGAATGCAAGCTAATGAGAACGAATATAATAAAAAAATACCGGAAAGTTTCATCGAAAATAAAATAACATTTACAAAAGTAGAATTACCGTGGAAAGATGACACATCTTGACAATAATTATAAGAACGCATTTGTACGACTTAAACTACTCACTTCAAAACTAATAAAGAACGGAAAGTTAATTGAATATGATAAAGCAGTAAGAAACTACGAGAACATGAACTTTGCTGAAAAAGTGCCTACCGAAAAAAATTTTCAAGGAAATATATACTACATGCCTCATAAACCAGTTTATCGCATATAAAATATCGTTATAATTCATTACACCCTACCGGACCCTAAATAAAAGTATGTTATAGGCAGGGTGAGGTGCAAAAGCCTACTGCCCGCGTGACTGTAGGGTTTTATGTATTATTCATAACAACTTCCTTGTCTTATGCGGCTAAATTTAACCGGGTAATGAAATGGAATTTCCCGTTAGTGTTCGAATTATTGATATAAATCTACCTCCCTCATTCACAGCACATCATAGCAGCTAAATAATTAACGAATTTATAAATAACAGTATTGCCGTTTCCACGTATTGAGGAATTGTTGAATGAAAATAATATTGTTAATACTATGGTGAAAACACCCGCTCGAGAAAATTTGGAGGGAAAAGCTACAACCGCAATAACTGTCACGCTTGGATTTGAAAACTCTTTTGAAGACGTTTCTAGGCCAGCGTAATCTTGAATTCATTTCAACTCTCAGTCAAAATAAACGATGTCTTTTGATAAATATCTTCTTTAAGTCGCACCAGGTTTATAGGAGCCATATTGTTCTTCTTTTGACTGTTAGCTATTGGCAAGTCTACAAGAAGGACATATTTGTATATGTCTAAAAATTAATCAATATTGACTCTAATTTTAATAATACTAGTAATTGTAATTAAGTAAATTAGACAAAACTGCAAACCAAATTTCTCCATTTTTATGTTGCATATTGAATAACACAAGTGGGTGTCTTCCATGTACATTATCGAATCCTCAACCTATTTTTTGTCAATTTTGCTTCTATAAGCACCCCTAAGTTTGTGTTTACCCGGAAAACTTTTCCTTTGAATTTCTAATATAGTACAAATAAACCACGAACACATACTATGTTTTGACTTAAGCAAGCTTACAGAAAAACTATAAATTGTGTAATCTAATCATCCTCAATCACCTGTTCCACCCGTTCAGCTACATCGTCGTTACCTATTTCAATGGTCTACTTATATTTAGGAAAAAGATAGTAAGGGTAGTTAATGAGAATGCATATTATAACATTCCACATTTCATGCATTACCGCTACGAAGGTTCATTTTGTCCATACTTGCAGTTAATCCAATACACTATTTAAAGTAATTGGACAAAACGGTTTGACGAAAAGGTCACTCTGAACACCCCGTATCTGGGAAGGAAAATATTTCTCAAGCAAGTTGTGTTAGGATTGCTTACTTGTTTTACAATAATATTCTAGATTTACTTACATCTGAAGCTGCGGCTGCATATCTAACCTGGCACCTCCACCAAAAGTGAACTATGCGCAAATCCTTAAAGTAGTCGGTATTAATATAAAAAGCCAGTTAAGATACAATCCCAGTCAAGTGAGCCCCTGAATTGTATTATTTCAAGCTATTAGTATGTGTTATTTTTGAAGAATGAATCTTTCCGTACGATATTTAACAGAAAACATATATCTACAGCGATCTTTCGCATATCAACCATAAACTAAAACTGCTCGAGTCATATACAGAATGAGTCATTTGTTTATAATTTCAATGTACTGGGCGTTCCATTTTTATATCGTTTGGTGCTTTAGAGCTATAGCCAACTTTTTAATTACGTTACATTTCTTTAGTTTCCAATGCCTCGCTTGCAAATAAAGATACAAAAAAAATATTGGTGTTTAGAATCCAGTGGCGTGCTCATATTTGTTTGCGGGGGTCACATGTTTATAATATAAGTCTAACGGTATCAAACTGGAAGACTTTCGTGGTCAATTATCCGCAATGTTTCGCACAATTATTTGATCTACCAGCTTGTTGTAAAATACGTCCATGATCTTGCTGTGCTGATATGGTTCGTAGTACCGTCTTGTTGAAACCAAGGATCATCAATGCTCTCAATTTTGGCTACTATGGTAATTTCCGAAGGCATGACCTTAAGCCCTTAAATTGTACCAAACTGTCTTTCTGACTATAAATGTTTTTTCACGGATTTTAAGCAGTTTTATAGTCTCTAAATGTTGTTTGTGTATGAAGATTTTGTCAACCTAAATTACAACGAATTTTGCTAAACGTACTTTATTAGAAAGCATCCAACCATTTGCATAGTATGTTTGCATATGGTTATGTTGTTAATGGAAGGCCAAAGTTTTGAATTTTTTCAAGGACTTTCGTTCTTCTCATGTGTTTTCTTCTAACTTCAAAAACTACCCCTATATGTTATATAATATTGTTGTCATATTTTTCAAAACACGATTGCTTCTCCAGTCAATTCAAACTTCCATCGATGAAGAGTCAGCTAAAGCCGTGGGACACTGTCAAACATCGTTTAAATACTGAACTGGTCGTCATCCACGTGGAAATAATCTCTCGTTAATAATGGAAAGCTTCCAAGGTCGGTGACACGTTTTCATTACGACTCGCGGAGCCGCCACCCTCCCGCATTGCAAAAACATCCGAGGGTTGAGTCACCCTTCCCACAGGGAGAGATTGCGACACAGTCGGGGGAGAAGATCCTCCGAGAGTCAGCGGTAATTCCTGCATACAGACCCGGTGTCTGTATATAAGCACGTGATGTCTATTGCCGGGGTGGAAACGGCAGGGTTTTTCATCTTTTACGTGAATGTCTTTGCCTTACCTTTGGTAAGAAAAAGAATCACTGATAAGGAAACACGGGATGACTTAGTGATGGACTGCGAATTTGACGGATTCAATCAGTTAATTGATGTCAGATATAAGAGCGAAGGTTCAGCCGCTTTTTAATTAAAATCAATAGTAATCGATTTCTAATCTCAAAACACTTTCACATTAGGAGCTACGTTCATAATACTTCCCAATAGTTTACGACCATTTAGGAAACTGCATTTTATGTGTTGTGATTTGCTGTTAATTTAGCTAGTACTGAAAGGAAAAAGTGTACCAAAAAATAGAAAAATAGGTGACTTTTCCGCCGAATAACTTTTTTCCGATAAAATTCAACTATATTTGATGACTTAAAGTCCCCTTCAACTATTTATAAGTACATTTAACAGTTCAGATAGTTCACTGGAGGTAAGTCCACTTCCAACATTCCATCCTGACAAGATATCAAGCTCATTGTAGTTGGTCATCACGTAATAAGTTCGCCCATCTATTCGGATAGAACTCAGAACATACTCAGTTGCTTGACATCAGTATGTAATACATAATGCGTAACATTAAGTAAGTTAGGTATTAAACGCTCAGTGAGATAACTCACTTAATTGAGCCAACAGCGACAGAAATACAAACTTAATTCACAATTATTACGGTAAACCGTATAAAGTAGTTGTAGCAGCACAGACCAAATACGGCGAGCGGTGGGGATAAGACGCGCAGCTTTATGCGTTATGTCGCTCCCAGAGATGTATGTTAATGGCTAGAACACTGTCTTGGGGGTGTCTACCGCTCGCCATATTTCGTCTGTAATGCTGTACAGTGTTTGATAAATTTAGGATATGCTTGAATTCAAACAGTGTCACGTACAGAGTTAAAACATAATTATTGTTCAACATGAAAGTAAGTTTAATAACCCAACATCACTTGTCCCAGTTGGAGGGAATCAATATATCAAATTTATTTTCGAAATGTCTAGAAGTGTGGTACAGAATGAATATAAATCAACTCATATTCCTTGGTATTATGCTTGGCAAAATCAAAATTAAATCTTATAAACCATTTTATGCCATGACTTTTTGGTTCTAGACATTTTCATTTGTTATTTTAGAATAATACAAAGTATAATCTCGTAACATCACTTTAATCAGCAAAATTTGCAATAAGGGGACTCGAAACTAAATGAATCAGTGGAGAAATAACTAGTGTACGTAAATGTTGAAATTAAAGTAAGTAAGAGAAGAATACGAAGACAAAAATGAAAACTAAGTCGGAACTCATATACATTGGTGTTGGTTGCCAGCGCAACCCACCGATCACAGATCAGTATTTAAGATCATACTTTAGGTACAATGGTTCATATCCTTCATAATCTTAATCCAAATTTTACATGCACCATCATACTCAACAGCAAAAATCACGCTCGACACCCATGAATCAAAATAAAATTTTTGCACCTTTATATACCATGGTGCATGTCCATCGTAGTCCTAATCCAAAAGCATGTACAGTCGTACTCAGTATGAAATATCACGTTCCACGACAACCATGAACCAAAATCGTTTTTCTGCATCTTTGGGTATCATGGTCATACTTAGGTCATACAAGTAAAACCATTAAGAAAAATCGACTCTTTGTACCTACAGATACCATAATGCATGCATCCAGATATTTACGATCATTATCCGCAGTCAGCAACAAAAATTACGTTCAACGATACCCATGTTAAAAGGCGAACTTTTGCACCTTTACGTGTCATGGTGCATGTTCATTATTGCCTTAATCATAAGACGTCGATAATACAAGCGCTCGTTCCGACCTTGAATGGGGTGCGCTAAAAACCTGCCCTAACAGAGTTCTCTATGAGAAACAGAGAGTGCACTACAAGTAATCCAAGCATATTTTGTTTTATGGATTTTTGTGGTTTGTGTTTATAGTTAGCTACAAACACAACTAGTTCAATACACTACTATCAGAAACATTGCACTACACCCACTGGCACTAAAACATTTCAAAACACCTGGTTCGTTTTTGTTTGCTTGCTTCACGGTCCCTTTTATATCGACCTGTGAACACTGCCGAATAGTTTGGAAGCACCTTCAAGAACATTCGACCGATCAACAATGATTTAGTGTTTCAAGAGGCATCTCCCTGTATAGTACGGAAGCTTCAAACGTCGGACTGGTTGCCTCATCTGCAGGCGCTGGCTTGTCCGCTTCCYAACAATATTSACTATCTGCTCGATATTTTTTKATCCTATCTCGAACGTTTCAATTGAGGAATCGTTATATGTTTTCTGTGTCACTGTACTTTAATTGTTAAGGCACTTTATTCGGTGCAAACAAATGTTTATTGGTCAACTCTGCCAGAAATTGCTGAGCAGTTCTTTGTATGTGTGTCTTTTGTGTTCTTTTATTATTCGTAAATTTTACATTTCACCTCCTCGTGCACTTACAAATGGATACTAGCCTGTAATATCTTATTTAGGTGTCTTAGTTCAAGTATTTGTATCACTTCATTTTAAAATTACACTGACGGAATATACACATGTTACGATCAGGTCAAGAAAAACTTATAAAGCATTTAGGACGGTCAAAGCACTAATGTCCCTCGGACCATCTAACAAAAACATTAAATATGACCTTACTTTATGTGGCCATAAATCATCCCCAGAGACGAATGTGCATCATTCAAATAACCGTCGACCCCCTTAGTAATATGGCACGACATTTTTTCCTTTCGCAATGCATGCTCGCTATTTGTGACGGCGTGATGAACAGCCAGCCCGCAGACTGGCCTTGCTTGTCCGGACCTTCGAGTAATTATCCTTTGTTCGGATCGCTTTGCTCTCTTATACGTGTAATTATTCTTGGTATACATGTGATGTGCCACTTGGGCGACAAGAAATACGAGCAAATCAGTCACACTTCATCGTTAAGCGAGTTCGACAAAGACAAAAATGTTACTTTGAGGGTTGTTGCTTAACAAAGACCTACTTATTCCTATAATGATTGCAAGATATATACCTGATAAAGAGTTATAGTTTATACCTTTCAATTAGTATTTGCATTGTTGTGTTTGAATATTCATCATCCAAGAACGCTATTTCGTAAACATATTTACGAGATTTAAAAAAAATCAAAAAAGTAATAATGATCATCGTACTGTGCTCCACTGCTAATACTGGTCATTTATTTCCTGAAAGAAAATGGAAGAGGATATAAATGGTAGAATGAGCAGAGCTTTAAAGGTGTATCATTCACTTGATAGAGAGAAATAAGGAAGAAGGCTAAAATGACAAAATAACAAAATAATGACTGCGAAGCAGGCTTGAAGGCAACATAGGTGAAATACCGACCCGCCATATAAGAAAAGCGCTGTATAATATGACTACTTATATATCTGCTAGAGTTAATCCAACCTGAGAGGTTCTGATAAAGAATATCTTCTGGTTAAACCGAATGCATCCTTTTCAGAAATTCATGCCTGTTAACTATTCGCACACCTAATGGAATGCTTAAGGCGAAATATACAAACAGTTACCCCAAGATGCTAATGTGAAAGTATAAGGGGTGCTTACTGCCCCTCTTGTAAAGGGTTAGCTAAGAGCCCAATGGAACAATAGTTAGATAAATTAGGGTGCGTCAGTAAAATAAATTGCTTTGGAGATATTAGAAATGTGAAGCTTTATCTTGAACAACACGTCTGTATGGATCAACAACTAGTTAGTTTTAACTCGAAACAAACATCCACTGATTTCGAATAACGGCTTTCCAAAAATGGGCTTTATGCTTCTAAAGATATTCTGCAAACTGCTTTACCAGCACCAATTAAATTCGTTCCTCCCTTTTATAACAAGCATTTAATTGCCTTTTTTTCATCCACCACAATAGACCTCCGTTAGAAGTGCCGAGAACAAACAATTCACATCAGTTACAACTGTCGGGGCTTCTACTTACCCTTTCGCTAAAGAGGTGTCAAGAACCACTCTATAAGTCAAGTAGGCTTGGGTGTTTGTGGCACCAGTGTAGTTGCTAGGAAAATCGTTAGTATTAGTTAGGCATAAAGCAATCGATAGAAGTACATGTTTTAGTGTTAACTTCATTTGATGATGTTCTGAGTAAAAGACATTAAGATATGGATCTGAAGAATGTGGTAGATGATATGACAAAAAAACTTTGATAACCACAGATATAGAATTTTCTTAAGCTAGTTCCCATTTTGTAGTCCAATGTTTTTCTCGGTTTTAGCCACTTGCAGTGATTGAACCAWGTCCTATCAAAGCCTTAACAAGTTGAAACATCTTCGTGGTGTYTATTTCACAGAAGAGGCTCGTATGCTAAACAACAGGCGAAGCTACATTGTGCAAAATACCATGACATGTCCATTTGTMTGTTCTTTGGGGCAAGAAATTTGCTGTCTTCATAAWWTTACTCTTTCTTTGTTAGACGTAAAGCTCGAACTTCCTTTCGAATGAAGAAAGTCAAGTAGCATAAAACTGATTTTCAATAAATTATCAGCAACTTCGTTGTTGTCACCTAACGTAGAAAAATAGTAATTCAGTTGTAAAAGTATCGTGGTAAMTGAAAGTGACACAAAGACCAGAATATGTAATATTATTTTTGWAAACCTTAGTGAAGAGAAACTTCACCTGTACTTAAAGAGATGCACCAATTAGATACAATCAGTTCCTTTTTAACTAGAGTATTCTTAATTAKATGAGGTGTGACTAAWCTGCAGATCCATTTGTTGTATATCGATTAACTTGAAGGGGATGTTAGTTGTAATCCTTATTTCAGGGGTGATATAGAAATACCCGTAGGCATGTTAGGGGAACCTTGTACCCTCTACAAACATGTTTCTTGCGATAGGAAGACGATCAAATAACCAATGGAGTGGATAAATGCAATATATACTGACTGACATAAAAATGAGCACACTTAGAAACAATTCTTCTAGGATAAACCAGCAGAAAAGCGTTGGAATTAAACTAAACATTAGAAGTTGAACAAAGCGTTTCTATTCCTAATGGTGAATTACATTCTTATTCTGGTGTCTACTGGGGTATAGAACTTGTGTCGGAACTTTTTTGCGTGTACATAGTATCAAACGAGCAATCCAATTTTTGGGTTCAAAGGAGCCTTCTAGGTACCCTTTAACTACAGAAAAACTTATCAATCGCCAAACCTTTTGATTGAAGTAATGTTAGTTTCACTATGCACCGTGTATTTTTCCCAGTTCAAAAGTGGAAGAAAAGTTACAGTTATAAAAATTCTTTTACAAGAGTGTTACTCTACTGTATATGCATTTTTTCTGTTCTGTAAAAAGTCATCGATAAGGCGCATGTCTGGATGCAAATCAACATAACATTACTGACAATACAGCGTGCGGTAGCTATTCTTCCATTCTCGGATATACTGACGGGCCGGTTACGTCTACGCTGGATTGGAGCGGTGATATCCTTGTTGCTACCACGTAGCCCATGTTACGGGAAATTGAGGATTGCACTGGCGTTTGATGCACCCAGCCAGTTGATGATTTCCTTAGATATTTGTTTAATGGTGGCTGAACTCGGCTGTATCATTCTTCTTTCTCAAATGGGCTGCTGGCTGCATGGAATTATATGCAGATGTAGGACTTCCTTATTTATGGTTTTCTCTTTTAAGTTCTGTTGCTGAACATCTTTAGTCCTACTCCTCGGTAAGTTTTCCCGTTCTAGCCTCCGCTTAAGTGCCATTTGTAGTGTCTTGTCTCATTTCATCGTGGTCTCTTAATTTTGTTAAATTTTTCTAGGTTTATAAATCATGGGACTTCTCAAGTAGTAATTGTGATTCCTCCATCTTGTTTAGGTTGCTCTTGCATGATGGCGTCGATGATTATTTCAATACTTTCTTCAGATAGGGTGATAGTGGCTCTATGTGATATTTCTGCTCTATGGGCATTTGGTTTTTCTATCGGATGTTCTTTTTCAGCAGTCCGTATTTGCTGTGCCTAGGCTTATTTCCAAGTTTTCTTGGTTTTTGTGCAATACTGTCACACTATCATACAATTCCTTACTCCTTGAAGTCTGTGGACAATTTTTAGTTACTCGTCTGTATCTTCCGACACTTCAGTGCTTTCATTCGGTCGGAATGTTTTTGTAACACCCTGCCGAATCCTGTGCTGTCACTTAATTATTAACATGTTGTATGATTGTTTTGGAGATACAACGGCAAATTTATAAATGAAAAAATATTTTCTATTCTAACCGTAGACTGACTCGAACCATCATCTCCTGATTTAGCCCCAGGCAAGCTGCGCTATTACGGATTCTGAGAATCTCGTTGGACAGTGGGGCCGAAGTTCAGTTTCATAGCGCTATTAGTAGCGTGCCTGGGGCTAAACCAGGAAGCCCAGGTTCGAGTCCCGGTGAGAAGCACAAAATATTTTTCATCTAAAATTTTGCCGCTGTGTCTACAAATACATTATAATAAAAATTATTCACTTAACGAATAAGAAATAGGATGTGACTCAGGATCATGGCAATATGTTTAATTATATTTTAAAAAGTAAAAGACATTAATAAACTTGCGGCAAGTAAAGTGCTATTTCGTTTTTCCCTAATGGACCCTTCAGCCATCAAAACATCACCGATGCAGAACGAATGTCCCGCAGCCCAATCAAAGTCCAATCCAATCAAACTTCCCGGCTAGAACGCCGCTCCGAGAGCATTCGAAAGTGAAGTGCCGGGTAAATAGGTGACTTTGGTACAGTGGAACGGCGCATCGGGGTTAATAAGAGCACGCTCGCTGTCGTCCGCGGCTCGGGCGGCATGTCTGGGGTGCAGACGGCCGGGGGAAGGGGTAGTCGACAGGTCCCTGACCTCGATAGGCCCCGCCCCTCCTGCCGTTCCCGTGCATTCCCGCTGCATCGGTAGGGTGAGGTTGTCGAACCAATCCCACCCCCGCTATGTCTAGGGCACCGTGTCTATTTCTATTTTTGTGGAGGTGAGTAACGTTGCCTCATACAATGGATGTTGCCGTGTGAAGGAAATGCTGGAAACGTCAGCGGGTGAAACATGTTCCTGTTTCTTCAGACGGAAACGTCGTTCACGAAAAATTAGATCTGATTTGAGGAAACAAGTTCGTTTTATTAGAACAGGCAAGCTCCATCTGTACCTTTTACCAGGTTATTCATAGCTTCGTCCACATGCTTAATGCTATTCCCCATATTTCTATTTTTACTTTCTTGTGGAAGCATTCGGTCCACACCCAAAACAAAACATATTGTATGTTAGATTATACAGTCAGTGTACCACGGCTTTAATATTCGACCTGTTAATGGTAGTGAACTGTTAGCTAGAGTCAAATGAAAACTTTAAAAACGTTGTTAGAAATGTTAACAATATTATTTTTCCACATAGTTTACATTCCGTTCTATGCTCCTCCTGTACCGTTTTGGAAATGCTTCAGTATACCCGGGCGTTTACAGAGCCACGCATGCACTCCTTGGATCACTTCATCACTACTTTGAAAATTATCCCATTTACGTCCCAAAAAGAGTCAGCATTACCTTTCCTGTCAAGAGCTGTGTACGAAATATTTTGGGTTTCTGCGAAGAACGGTGCCGCAGTTATTTGTTTGTTCTCGTGGTTTCAAATTGAGGATAGTACATCCACGACTCATCTCCAGTCACCAATCCTTGTCGAAAAGGCGTCTCCTTCTGCTTAATACCGGGGCAAAGGTTCTTCACATGCATTAACGCGTCATTGTTTGAATTCTGGTATTAATTGCGTTGGCATCCACACGATCTGTGGAAATTGAGGAAATTGTGAGTACCTAGTGTAATGCACACAACTACCACTAATTTTCAAAACTACAGCGTTTTCTTCCAGAATAAGATCAAGGTTTCGACTGTCGGAAAGGACTTAGGCGTCACAAAACGATTGGTTTGACTACACTTGCTGGAGTGACAAATATGAATTTCCATGTTGTAGCTTTATTCTAGAATGGATATCGATGAGTTTTACGCCTTCGCTGTGCAAGAAATAAAGAACAACGCTGTTCTTTTCTAGTGCAGTGCTCCCGTGGAGTTGCCATTTTTAAATCGTTAGTGTGACAACATTATGATTTTTTTTCTACGATATGTCATTAACAGAGCAATCTAGATCTCAAAAATAACATAACGGAATGCTTTCAAGAAGCGGTTCTATTTCGTGCATTTTTAGATTTTCATTTGATTCTGCTGCATATATCCTCGACTGATCCCTTCCAAATTTGTCTGACAGTAGAGTAACGCATCAGTCTTTTAAAACCTTGGAAGGGCCACAAGAAGACACGTCTAGAGCCGCCGAATGGTCCCTAGTGGAAGAGCGAACTGTCACCCATATAAAACATTTACAACACTTTCGTCCACTTGAAACTCATGTTATTCCAGCTTTGAGCATTGAATTTATATCTTTTATCTTCAATACATGCCTAAGGAAACCAAGAATCATCGCAATCTTCGGAAAAGCAAATATGAAAATTAAGTTGAACTCCAAACAGTGGTCAATAGTAGACTTCTTCTTGCTAACTTATGTTTCTTCGGCCTGCATATCGAATTAGCCTTCTTGGACCATGTTGACAAAGTTAGAATGCACAACCAAACACCCTGTATATGCAAATTACAAGTCGGCTATTAGTAGCAAACAAAAATGCGCCATCTAATTGACTTGTATGGTAATATCTGATATCAAGGATCGATCACTTCCTTTTCTTGTTTGGAAAGCTCATTTTTATTAGAAATTAACAGTTCGTTAAAGAAGTAAACTGATGTAAGCGCATAGCACTTCAGATCGGTCTGGCTGTCAATTTTCAATATGAATGACAAAACGGTGCTGCGACATCAACTGTGAGTAAGGATTCGTTCAATTCAGTGTGTAGTAGAAGAAGTAAGCATTCACTTCCTCCAAAAAAATTAATGTAGAGTTCCACTAGAGCACGTGTACTAACTAATCTGACAGATAACGCACAAGCTCATTTTAGCCACTTTGATTCACTATGAAAGGTTAACATTTTGATGACACACTACCTAGAGTTATGCCGAATTAGACTTGGAAAATATTGGAATAGAGGATGCCAGTTAATTTTCTTAGATTACCAGGCGCTTTTCAATGTGAACCCAATGAGGAAAATTGCGAAAAATTATTTATTTGCGAAGGTCTCTTTTCGTCAGCTGGGTTGACGGGCTTTACTCTTTTAAAAAATATTGATAAAACTGTGTTGGATGGGCCTAAAAGATGACGCCAGAATATAGAAAGGAGGGTAGAACTGGTATAAATAACAAAATTGCCTTGGTAAGATTCTTGTATTGGGCAGTAGAGATGCTTAAAGAAGAAAACGACATTTATATGAAGGATCCAGAAACAAACTTTTGCTGAATAATTTGCATGTAAGCGTATTTTTAGAAGTATCGAATTATCATGTCGACCTGAAATATATAAAGCTGGTACGGCTCTGGATATTTGATTGAGATTTCCAAAGAATCTTGCTGGAGCTGTGCCGGTTTGGACAGAATATCTCAAGACTGATGTAACCACGAGTGGATCTTGAGGGTATTTTTTAGGATCTAAAAGTGGAGTCAGTCAGTGGAATAGAATCATCCTTTTCCAAAGTCCAAGAAGTTTCACTTTTAAAATCACTCTGAAAAATTCTGTCATCGGTCAGATATTTTTTTGAAAATAATTATGATCGATTATTTAGAAATTTAGAGAAAGTAAATCAGGGAAGAACCTTTTTCCCCAATCATTCATCTCTCGAATGTCGACTGTTTAAAACAAAATAACATACATTTTTCGTGCAGCAAGAAACCAACAGAAAACATGTAAGGCAGGTTTGTAGAGGCGAACACTTTCCTACAAAGAAAACCATTACCAACATCCTTAAATCTCCCCCTTCAAACAGCCACCCCAGCCCTCCAGAAGATCGCATCCATCTCGCGAACATTAAAAATTTCAATAATCCCTGGCCGCCCTGGTTCCTTGAACTTCGCGAGTCGTCCCGGTTATTCCCCCGTTAGAAAGTGCCCCCTTGGTTTGTATGGGGACACCAGGCGCCTTATCGATTGCAGCGGGTGCAGCGCGTATGGAGGGTACAGACCCCCGTCGTCATGACAACACCCTAGTGCCGGCATCCAGACGGCATGCACCGGCTATTGCACCCTGGCCGAGTTGGGCAACCGGCGCAGGTGGGGTGGATTGCTGGGGGGTGGTAGACGGTCGTTGGCAGCTAAGGGTTGTTTTGTTTTAGGAGGAGATATTTGAATGCATGGGTGGTGAGCTCTTCGCTTTTACACAAAGTTGTGCGGAGACACTCATTCTTAAAAAACTGCAATTCTTCTTCCAGAATCTGCATTATTGTAGGGAAAATATTTTGCCATGTCCAAGATTTTGTAAACCGCGCTAAGCAGGTCCTTATCATGTACAAATATTTGATGTAAAGATATTTTGAATAACTGTTTGATATAACATTTTCAATTTTATGGATCAAAGGAAAGGATGACAGCACAAAAACTCAGGGCCCCAAAAAATATTAAGGTCTCTTACAAAAAAAAATTGTTTCATTAATTATTATTGCTGTTTTAGAAAACAATTGTTAAAAGAAAATCTATATTAATAGGATTAGCTACAGGTGCTTGTTTATTCATTATATTTTGCGTCGTTCCCTACATTAATAATAAACTCCAGTAGAGATCAAATAGAACGTATTTATTTAAGTCCCCTTTTATTAACTTTTCACAATGATGCACACATTTTTTGCAAATTTCGGGCGTAATTGTTGAAAAAGCTTACCTCCACATTTCTTTCACTGTCTGATCATCAAACCCGCTTTGACCAAAGCTTCAATCCTAGTATTTTTTGGCAATTGTCCACACATGTTCAATCGGATTGTATTGACAATGGTAAGTGGTATACTTGTATCTAAACGGCCATGACTACTGCATAATTAATCTATTATATTTATATATCTAAAATATCTGTTTCAGTTAAATTTTCTCCTGGACTAATGCCGTAATAATCTATTCAAGATTTGATGTTTTGCTAGCCAATTTGAAGGGTTTCTGAATGATGAGGCGTTGTCCATAGAAATAGCTGTCTGTTTCCCGACTGGAAAGGGATAACAATTTTTCAGAAATCCATACTGTCATGATAATCTTATGATTTATTTTTGGAGAAAAAAATCAATTTATCATCTTCATGTAAGAACGTAGGCTTTTCGACCAGATTTAGATTGAAATCTTAGTCTTTTTGTATATATTCCATACTCCTTATTCCTGTCCTGATGATGGCCCCTACAAGTGCGGGCGAAACGTCGACCTTATTACAAAATCAGACGCGGTCTAACCCAAAAAGACTAAGATTTCAATCTCTCATCTTCATTTTTCATAAATGTAGCTTTTCCCATCACTGCTATTTGATTTCCCTTTTTTAAAAATCTAGTGAGAATTTAGGATGGCAATGCCATCTGTCAACATTACTCTGACATGATGACAAAGCCACCGAGCTGTCTTAACGGGTACTACTTCCTAAAGGAAGTGACCTGTAGCCTGACAAATTGGCATGCAACTGCATACTTCAATTTGACAGCATGCCCCAACGGCACTTAAATCTAGGTTTGGTCTAAAAAAACAAAAAATATGTCTACTGTTTACTTTTAGGTCAATAAACAGTTTATTTTTCACGGCAGTATCAGGCTTTTCACAAAGAAACCGCCTGCTACAGTGTTTTTTTTATATTTCAAACCTAGACATTTACCAGGTTCTTTAAATTCAATACACTGTTATCGTAAAGAAATCTTGTTTTCAAATGAAGCTTTATAGACTTCGTTGTCACTGACAAATCGGCTCTTTGCTTATGCTCTTAAAAGATGCTGTAGGCTTTTTGCCAACCATTTTTTTGGGCAGGTTTTTCGGAAATATCGAATGACTTAGCATTACATTTTGCGTAAGATTCCACAGGAATTATGGGTCCCAAGTTTTAATATAACTTTTATTGTCAAGTTACGATTTTGGGCAGAGATACCATCCTTTGGTCCATCTGATTTACCGCTACTTTAACTAGTATCTATTTTACTCTTTCCCTGCTAAATTATTGAGTACAAATGTGATAAATATTTTCCCTTTACTTAAGAAAAGTTGCCCTTCCTGCTTGCCAACTACATTGCTCGACATACAAGTGTTTTTTTGTGCATAAAGAAGTCGCGCTACTTTTGTTTTTATGCGCATATCTGCTATATAAAAAATCAATTAACACATTAGCATACTTTTCGCCGACGTAAAAGATGAAGCTGCCAAATTAGCATCTCATCATAAAAGATCTGGTCGCCTTCCAAATGCCACTACAAAAAAATCCAACTCGATCAAGCGGTAAAACCCGTTATAGTGTATTCCGGTCACCATTAAAACCCATTAGGTGGGTTCGGCCGTCAAAGCCCAAACGCCCCCGAGTCAAGGCTGCGTGCACTTGTTACGGTTTGTCTGACAATGATGTGACTCACGCTGAAGCGGGTTACTGTCGCGCATCGATCCAGTGGGTGGAAATTCGAAAAAGAGATGGCATATGTTGGGGATTGGATGGGGAAAGAGATGGAGATGTCGGGAAACAACTAACCGACTGGGGATTTTACTGTAGCTACCTGTTTGATGGTGCTTACGGAGTAATTAGAACTTTAAGACAAAAAAAAAACTGGAGTGGAAGGCGAGGAAATTGTGGTTGGGGAAGAGAGGGGGGTTGTTTGGGATACATCTAAACAGCAGAAGAGCATACTACTACTGTAATTTTTATATTTCAACAGGCCTAAATTGTGGAATTTCGCCACCTGTCTGAAGAACATCCGCATTACCTAACTATTTAGGGAAGCTAATTAAATCTAAATTCAGCTCCGATACAAAACAAGTCCAAACAAAGAGCCAGGTTGATTAAAATACGACTTGAAACATCGTAGCGTTGGCTACTACGGCTACTTATAAGTTTTGGTGGAAATGTTCGATATCGGCTACCAAAAACCGCGATTTAATTTCTTACTACAAAATAATTTATCTACAATATCTTGAATGCTTGGATGTGTATGCTTCTAGAGTAAATAACATTACACACTCTGGCATTTTAAAAATTAATAAATGACGTTAAAAAATAATAAGACATTAGAACAGAAAATATATCCAAAATGTGTGCAAAGTTCAAAATAAGTTGTTCCGTCCAAATTGCATATTATGTATTGTTATTACCTTCCGAGAGGGTATCTAACCAAACATGAATTGATGTCATCTCAGTGACACGGTTATCTTCGTCCATTCTATAATTTGAATAACATTCATTTGTATCTTTAAATAAACAGGTACATACATAATCAAGTGTGAGGTTACACTCAATTTTTAGACCATAAACCATTACGTGTAACTGGCAAATTGAAACTAGGTTCTTACGTCTTTGCTCATTTGGAATAAAATATCTGTAAAGATGAGAGGAGTTAATTTTATGCGTTCGCATTGTTGGCACCGTATGTATTTTATTGGGTATCAGTAATGTGGAAGACAAATTCTGTTACCACAATGAAACCTAATAATTTACTTTCAGTTCGTGCAGTCTAATCTAGAAAACTACTCGGCTATATTGAATGACACGGTCGCTGTTGGAAAGATACGGTATGTAAACAATAGCATGGAAGATTCAAGTAACAGCTTTCCTAAGATAGTAAAGAATGTGATATTCAATTATTTTTAGCTGTCCTTGGACGCGTTAAGTGAGTGCAAAGTTTGGTCCTTCTCATCAGATGATCTAATAAAGCAACCTGATTACATGAATATAGCTTTTTGTTGCTATATTGGTTTTGTATAACATCTCAATTTTGACTTTGTAAAAGGCAAATATGTCAACACTACATCAAAAACAAAAGAGTTTTAAGTATAAGTGTAAAAAATTAGATAAAGTAGCTTACGAAGCTACTTCAGCATTTAGTATCCTTAACAAAGTCGGAGTTGAATGGCAAATAAAAATTTAATGTAATTCGATAGCTTATTGTTTGACATAATGCTTATCTATTCGTATTATTTTCCCTTCTACTGAGGTGTTTCTGATTTCATCAATTTGAACAAAAATGAATAAACAGCCGTGATAAACTATCTGTTAAAAGAACTTATAACCCTAAAAAATGGATAAAAACATGGTGGAGTTTAGGGATGCGTTTGTGCCTTCATATACCGGGTAATCAAGAAATGGTCACAAATATTAAACTACGGAGAAATTCACTGTTATTAGGTACTAGAGTCAGGACCCCCAGAAACTGGTCACCAGAGGAAATATTMATTTACTTTTATCATATGGATTTTAGTGAAGAATTAGTCAAGTTCATGGCATACGTGAAGTTTCTGTCAAAATGCCAAACAATGAAGATTTAGCATTTATTGGACTTTTCATGTACGATATACCGCTTGGGCACACCATAACTAGCGATTATTACGCAAATTTAACGCCAAAATGGAGGAGAGCAAAACCGAGTTGATGTGTGCTTTTCCACCAAGAAATGGCTCCTTCCGGCCCATAGAAGCTCTGTTTGAATCGATGCCATTCTCAATGTTGCATTAAAAAATTTTTATTAACTCCTCCTTCAGCGCATATCATCTATTTCAAAATTCAAAGAACACTTTCTTGGTATCCCATTTTGCTGATGACGACGAAGAGAAGTCGGTGTTCATGGATTCTGATTATTTTTCAGTTATATTAAGTAATTAATGAAAACAGATTAATATCAACCTAAAGACTGTGACCTAATTTTTAGGTGGTAATATATTTCCTTGATTGTTTTTAATCCTTCAGTAATACGCTAAGAACAGTATAACGACAAATTAAGCTCGTTAGAGTATTCTATAGCTAAGTTTCGCATAGAATTGTAGCTTATGGACTACTAATAAAAGTAGAACATCCGTTAACATTGAATGAAATATAAATATATAATGCTCTAATAAAACCTACTGGCAATTACATAACCAAGTTCATACCAAAACTTGATATAATTTGATTTTATCGATCGCTAAACATTTTGGGCACATTACCTATATTTAACTCCTTGAAAGTCAGCTTACCTAAATCCCCTATAATCAAACAGCCCTAGGTAACGTGGCAAAGGGTGGAATTTTGCCGTTTTCCGTTATTGGACACGTGCCTGCGTTGGCATAGTAACTGCCTGGGCTTGGAGGATTGCATGTAAGTTGAATGAATACATCATGCGGGATTTAAAGTAGCATTTTAATGAAATGCTGTAACACTAGATAAACATGCCTTTTGTTTGTAAAATTATACATTCATTAATAAATCGACGGGAAGTATTTCTAACATGGAGATTGAAAATTTACAAGTGAACATCATGGTCAAAGAATCTTATTAGTAGCAACTAATACAACTTGCAAATTTATTTTGCACTTGAAATTGCAGTTCAATATTCGATTAATCAAACCATAACTGACATGAATCTGATACATTACACGCCGCATGCCTGCACGATAGAAGACGCACGCATAATACGTAAACGTGAACTTTTACGATCGCCGATTCGATTTCAACCATACTACAACCGTTTACTATGTCACAGTTTGTACAATGAAAGTCGTTCATTCATGAAAGTCATCATAGTTCACGGGTGCTCCACTTGGCGGGCAGAAATCGACAAGTTCTGCCACCTCGCGGAAGTTCGCACAATTAATCGGCGTTGCCAAGCGGGCAAAAATGTCCGTGCACTACGTAATGGTGTACCCTTTGCAATTATTCCTGCTAAATTGTAATTTACGTGTCATTATTTTGTAATATTGCCGAAGTTAATACGAGTAGCACTGCTAAGTTTATGATAATTTCTCACATGTGATTGCTTGAAGATAATAAATATCAATATTTAATTTAATATCTTACACTATTTGGTAAAGTGTAAGTATAAACAAACGAATCAAAATATATTTTTAATGAACTGGTCCAAAGTAAATTGTCTTTAATATAATTTCCCGCTTTTATATTATTAGGAACATTTTAATCAGTATCACTAAAATGTTGAACCGTGTATGTACAATAACGTTAACGATAATGATAAAAAGATATGAGTAAGGAAGAAGAGTAAAATTAGCTGATACGTATGTCTGAATATTATAATATAATATAATCATAATATTCAGATACAAAATAACATTTTCAGTGAGTGAAATAAAAAAAAGATAGGTTCGAAATCACAACGCCACAAAATTGAAACAAATTTTTCCGAATCTCTTGTTGTGGCTTTGAATAATTTTGCAGGGAAAAAAATGAGGAGAATCTGGCAACATCCCCACTAACCCGAGCGCATGCGTCAAACTTTCCAATCGATGTAGCGCGCACTTGGCCTTCAAACTGCAGCGGGAAGGGACCACGTGGTGGCTGAGGATTTTCACCCCAATTTTCCCGGGCACCCTGACGGTTATAAATGGCATTTTCCCCAACACCAGCGCCCCTGAATATTAATGGGAATACAGCACGTTCTTTTATCTCTGAATCTACGCGTAATTGGGAATTTGTCATTTAATGTCGACGTCCGAAAAATAGGTTTTCGGGGACAAGTTTAACAGCGGCAATGGAAACTTTTTTAATCTTCATTAAGTTGGGGTATTTGAAGTTCTTCGTTTTGATATGAAATGAATTATATATAGTTGCATATACAAACTTAACTTATTTTAATCTAAAAGTTAATACTAACAAAGCCACGAGGCGTTGAAGTTGTTTCGATATTTTTTAATAACATTTGGAAATATTTGAATATAATTTTGTATTTGGGTGTTCCTTTACGTCAGGGATTGAAAATATTTTGACATAACATGTGCACAATGGGCTAAACAACTGTTGTACAATTTTTGTATACTAGAATTAGTTAGCTACGGAATCACACTGACGGTTGTGTTATAGACTCATAGATAACGCTTAAACTGGCTTGCTTATGGTCATTTACAGTACTAACTCTTTTATAAATTTCACAACTAACTGTAAGCGGCGCCCTCTATGGTATTTCATACATCCTTCAAACGTCATAACTTTTATGTCCCGTTGTCTTTTTTGGGTGATATATCCATCTTAAAATTTTGTTTTTAAATACCTTGTTAAAATTCCTATTACGGACACTTATCGAGATATGAAATTTTAGTAAAGCAATGCATTTCCATTGTTCCAACTAGGCTGTTTTAAGGGAAACAAAATGTACTAGCATCACAACCTTAACAAGAATGATGTTACAAATGGTAACTTTTGTTGATAATTTCTGAAGAAACTATTGATTTTGGTTAATCAATACCTTTTTACAATTTTTTATGCTGACATTCTATAACGAAACGCACCAGTGATATGCGAGTTTAAATTTTCGTCCACGAACGGCTTTTTATAATATTTTTTATTGAAAATTAATATTTTGCGTTTGTAAAAAGTAGGTTTCTATTTGCAAAGAATTTTGTGATGCTGAAAGCCAACCCCTTGTTTATCTTGAATCCACATCATAGGTGAGCACTTGAAAAAATTGTCAGCATCGGTACACCGCTGAAGTTCTGCATAAAAACACCAGGGTTATTCTAAACACCCTTTCCATAGCAGACCACGACAGGCCACTACAGCCCGTCACCCATTTTACAAAACGTCGCCTGTAAGATCCCCTGACTTAACGCCAAAAACATTTTCCTTTCAGTTTGTTATAACTATATTGTGTAAAATATAACATAATACGGACATATATTCAATTTAATTTAATTCAGCAAAGAAATATTAAATGCATTACCATTACATTTTCTCAAAATTAGTGTTCACAAAATAGTCTACTTATTTATTATTGCAGAAAATGATATTAGTCTACTCCATTCAGTAAAAAATAAGCAGAATTTTTAGACTCATCCACATAAAAGCAAATAGTGGTTTTACAGGTAGGCTCTGTGACGTGAATAAGGTGTCAAAAGTCGTAGAAGTAGGAGCGTAAGTATACTATTATATAAGTACACGCTGTAAAGAAACTGCTCTGAAACGAATCTTTCCAGATATCTATGTTTTTACGATGCCTAAAACCTTGTACATCAGGTCAAACAGAATGCTATGAAAATGCTCTGTAATACAGATACAGTGTCTTTTTTGGTAAGTACCTGTACGCAATTGTTTTCTCGAGACTGGGTGTGACACTGCTTCTGCGCTATTTAATAAACGCAAAACTGTAGTTGAAGTTTTAACTAAGACTGCTAATTTTCTTAAAACAGTTACTTCGAACGGGATAAAATTTTTCCTTGCAATCTATAACGTTTCCGTAAATTTTTATCAGTATTCTTGCTTTATTACAGCTGTGAGCAAAAGCAAAACAGTGAACAGCTTTTACTTCAAATTTAGAAATGGTAAAGTAACACATTTTAGCGAGTGTGGGTGGATGTTAAAAGATATCATATTGTGGCTGAAAACAACGAAGGTAATGTGGATTAAAGCGGGTACTTCAATTATGCATAATAACACAGAAGTTCAAATTCAATACCTATTCTCTTTATAGAAAGGTTCCAGAGCTTTCCTTTTGGCCCAATGCATTTTTGTCGTGGAGCCAATGAAAATTGAGATATTTGTAAAATTCGTTCCGGAGCACGATTTTGCCCTTTACAGCATTGCCAAATTTTATTTTTACATTGCCACTTCGGGGATCTTTGAGGCTTCATTCATGCATCAATTCATCATTACCGGAAACATGTTTCCCACCTAAGTTTTTTTTCCTTTAATTTGGGGAACAGCCTATAATCACTGGTGATCAGATCTGGCGAATATGGTGGGTTCTTCATTAATTCAAAGCCTGCTTGGTGTATAGCAGCCATGGCAACACAAGGTGTATGGCTGGAAGTATTGTCCCGATGGAACAGCGTCTCGTAATTTAGAAATCAATCGATCAATTGTGCCTTATTCGGTCCCTGTAATGCTCTACCCCTTTTGGAAATAGTCAGTCAGGATGATTCCTTGAGCATCCCAGAACAAAGGCAGCAAAACATTTCAAGCAGACGACACGACTTTGAATTAGCGTGAAGGAGGAGAACCGAGACGTTTTTCCACACTTTACTTTGGTCTCGGGATCATAGTGGTGCAATAAAGATTCGTCCACGGTCACATACCGACCAAGAAAGTTCTTTTTGCTTGCTCGGTACCTTTCCAAAAGACGCCCACAAGTCTCAACACACGATTTCTTTTTTGATCAATGGTTCTTTTCATATCTAGTTCTTTAGTATATAATAAGCTAGTATCTTCCGCAATGTCCCTGATGCGTACTCGGTCTTGCAGTACGATATCGTTTTAATGTTTTTTCTGTTGTTACCGATAGGGGAGGACCACCAACATGTTGGTTTTCACAGGATATTCTACCGCATTTAAAATCTCGACTCTAGCGTTTGACCATGCCGTAAGAAACTCCAGACTCTCGAATAGATGTCTCAGTGTCTTCATGAATTTGACATGGCATCACGCCCTTCGTCTTGAGATATTTCCTGATCCTTTTTTATAAAAAAATCTGTTCAAGAATTAGCTACAGGACAACAACGTGTTGATATTTCGTAGATATGATCTACAAATACCAGTTAACTTACTGTCAAAAACATTAAACAAGCAACGCTTTGGAATAGGACAAGGCGTTGCATACAGATCCATCCTCGTAAGTTAGCTATCCTGTTTCAGTAAAAAAAAACCTAGTAATTAAGTAAGTAAAGTAAACAATTATTTATGTGCTCAATAAATATCAAATCACTTAATGAGCATCTAAATTACTTAACCGCGTATTGGCGAACTAATAATATAGATTACCTAATGTCATTGCTCTTATTATTTATTTTGACTCGTTAGTAACCTACTTCGGATAGTTTGCAAAATGATCCTTAAAACAGGTCGGTTCGTGCTGTAAACAAATATGCAATCATGTTAATGCTTTTGTTTGTACTAGCTGTGGAACACAGCTTATTTATTAGGAATGCGAGATGTTTGCTTAAACCTCAAAGCTGAAATGATATTGCTTCTTATAAAGAAAGGTATTTCTGAAAAAAGGTCATGCAAACCCTTAAACAACTCGTCACCGTTAGTGTGAAATAAACCGCGTAACCTTCTTGGCTCGAAAGTGAAACGCGTGATGAAAAACGAGAATACAAATCAGTCAGTGAATGTAGTCCGTAAGTTTGTTAAACCCACCGTCCGTCCTAAAGAAACCGAAAGTGGAACACTTCTCCAAGAGTGGCTCCACGTGCCCAACAAGATAATGGCTTTCATCGTGGAATTATGCATTCGCAGAGGTAACAAGAGAAATCGTAGAAATTCTAACACACGCGATCACCTTTCTTCGGTCATTTTCACCGCAAAAACGAAAGTGATCTCTAGTGCCGTACCATTTCTAAAACTCTCCAGCAATCCAGGTGATTTATTTATTTCATATCGGTGTCGACGACCTCGGTTATAAAATCCGACTTGCTTGTTTCTAATTCTATTAATTCGTTATTTTTCACTGTCACTTTTGTGGTGACGGCGGCCCCACGGGCTCTCCGTCTCTTTCCAACTCGCGGACCGGTGCGGTGACGTACATCGAGTGACATACCGCGCGCTGTATCGGCCTAGTTTTCTTTCAGGGTTCAAGCAACTCAAACCMGGTCTGRGGTAAAACTWTGACGTTTTTACTTTCTCATGGACAGGCCTTCTAAGGCATTTCCTTATGAAATAGAAAATGTTTTTGCGCCACTCCCGCTCGACAATGGGAATGCCTCCTATATGGGGTATCGGAAAGTGAATTATTCATTCTTCTGTGATAGTTATTTTTATACTTGGGTCGATAACTAAAAAGGACTCTGTTGATTCATTGATGTGGATGTTGAATCATTCAATGGAAGCTATGAATTATGGAATACGAGTTTTTGTAGTAGCTGCTGGTAACTGGTGCGGGTTTCCCCCCTCAAAATTCAACGTTCTATAGCTTTTTATATTTACTTTAAGCAAACTGCATTTTTTAAAATAAAATACTCTGTACATTATAACATTTTTGAATTCCTTGGTGAAGTTAAAGATGACTTTATCAGCATAACATGTCTCTACTTAAAGATTATGGAGAAATTTGACGTTTGCAGTGCAAATACATCCCAAAATTGAAAAACAAAGACAGAAAGTTTAATTGACACAATGCAAAACGCGAAAACTTAATAATAGAAAGTTATTTTGCTCTTAGGAGCAAATTGGCGATGTTTCGATTTTATTAATCTATAGTGTATCTGTAATAGTTTTACAGATATTTATTGAGGTTTTTGTTATTTTTTTAATGTTAAGACTAAAAAATAACAAACGAAATAAGCATTACCTAAAATGGTCTAATAAGGAAATAATTCTTGAAAATCTGGAAATTATTTTAACCGCTTCTTTTATAGCTCTTACTAAACCTTTTTTAGTTTTTACCCACGAGCGAGATTGACGCCGAAAATAAATTTCTCGCAAATATCTTCCCAAATAAAACTTTTTACGAAAAAAAAACTATTACGAATACATTTTCTACAAAAGTACCTTAAAAATTTGAATTAAAGTTAACCGTTCCGGAGAAACAGTTGCACGAATTGCAATACTTTTGTCCTCTTATCGAAAAACGTTTTTTTTTTAATTTCCTACTGAATAAAATAAAAAAATAAACCAAATATGTCGTTCCTATAGTAAGTTATGATAAAGAGTGCATACGATTTTTTTTTATTTTTTCGACTTGCCATAAATTCCGAATTTTTTGTGCATAAAACTTTCCCAGGATCACAATACAACACACAAAAAATAATTACAGGAATCGTGACTAATGGTTGCCAGTTAATCCAAGAATTTCATAGAAAAAAGCKCTTCCAGTTTTTCCCAAATTTTTTCAATTTTCTGGGCAACTTTTTTCAATTTATCTTTTCGTACAMACAAAAAAATGGGCGAATGAATCAGTCCATAGTACTGCGACTCTTGCAACTGTATCTCCGAAACGATTAATTCTGACAAAAAGTCTAAGAAACCTTTTTGTCAAAAATATTGCTAAGGACAATATTGATAATAATTTTTTCCCAAAAAGTTAATATTTTGGAAGACATTTGCAATAATTGTGTTTATATTCCGTCCATAAAGAAATTTTATGAACGGGATGCTTATTTGTCCGTTTTTTTTTCATGAGGCTTACAGCTTCCCCCAACAAAAAAGCTCAAAACATAAAACTTAAGATGTTGAAATAAATACTGAAAAATCAGTAAATCTCGCATTTTTTCAGGCTTGGGATTGATAATTATTATTGGCACGCTTTACCATAGCGACCATAACAGCAACAACGAAAACACAAGAACATAGCACTCGATCAAAATAAAATAAAATTCGAAAATTTTAAAATATATGAAGCAATATCGTTTTTTTAACCGAAGTCTGATCACTAAAGCACATTTCAAGTTAATCTTTTGAAATGCGGCTAAAATTCTATAATGCATATCTTTCGTGGGTCACGTCACGTTAGATGTGCTTTGTTCTTGATGAACCACTACAATAAGAAGTCGCAGCGTGTGAGGTCTGGCAATCTCGGTGGTCAAGTAGGTAACCGGTCCTTAACGATTTATTTTCGACAAGCTTGATTCAATAATCTATCGAATAATGAAGAGTAGCTCTATCCTAATGCAGCCTGATTATGACAATTCCGTCAAACAAATCCAGCAAGTGGTTTTGAAGAAAGTCTATAGGTATACACTTCACTGGTTAAAATCGAAAAATCGAAAAAAAAATCCTAAAATTGACTCATATACTATTCTGTCTAGTCTGATGTGGATTCATATTAACATTCTTGTTATGAGAGCTAGCTTCATCGGGAAATATAACTTGCAGAAAATAAAAAGTCTTCATCTTAGTCAGTTTTGTTAATATTCCAGCGACAAAAAACTGTCTCTTTTCTGAAAATCGACTGGGAATAACTTATAAATCCGCTTACAATTTTTAAATTTCAACGAGACAATAGCCGTGAATCTTTTGAGCAATGACTAAAACGCCTTTCTTTCTAAGCAATTTTTCTACTGGTAAATCACTAGTAGTACATCTTCAATAATGGAAAACCTAATTATTCCAATTCTAAATTAATCTAATCGTTACGTACAACGCAAACTTAGAGGGTAGGATACAAACGCGAACAATAAAATGTAACAAAATTGAGTCAGTCAGGTCAGGTAAAAAATGTTGCCCTTTGATGGAGATATTTCATTTAAAAATAACGAATATAGAATGGCGCATACAAGACATCAGCATTTTAATAATTTTGCAGTATATATCTATTACGGGACAGTTCTTGTTTGATAGCTTTAGTTTCTTTGTCTTGGATTCCTGTAACTCAGATACCAATATTTTATTATGCAAGCTATATAGGGTTCATTCGAGTGAAAATAATGATTAATCGAGACCTTGAGTCGATTAGAACATTTCCAGTGATATCGATGCAGTGCGTCGACAGGTCAACGTCCGTTACAAGCCTAACCTCAAAAATTGAGGTCGCAACATTTTTATAATAAAAGTAACACGAAGTGAACACAACAAACTTTTGACATACATTCAGAACAGTGAACTGGTCTCATTTAGATACTACTAAAATTTTTACGGCCGACTAGGATGAGATCGAAAAGCGCATACTGATTGACGTTTCGCTGTTGCCACGTTTCACTTTTACAACAATCTCATTATAGTGTTTATTTTTTATATAAATGCAGAAACAAGCATGTAGAAAGGATATTCCCATGAATTAGTAAAGCTTAAAAACAGAACAGCAAAATAAATTTTTCGATAAGTATATGCGTTTTTTCATATAAGTTTGCAGTTACGTCATAATGTCACTTGTTATCATTGTTGCCAGGTTTACCGCTAGTTGACAAGCAAACTAACCTCACAAATTAACATTGACATTTGATCTGTCAATTCCGTATCGCTTAGTGCGTAAAATTTTATATTTAGAGGTCATGGTGCAATTTCATGGGAGCACAGTGTATCGCGGTAGTTAGTGAGCTGCATCTTGCCACATTCCTGATTTGCTCCATTTGCCTCGCAACAACAACTGCGGTGACCGTGTGATACCCTGCTGCACGCGTGTTGATGTTAAAACGTTTCTTAGATTTCAGAAATCCTATGTACAACAAGGAGTTCTACTTGAAAATTATAGAATACAGAACAGAAACACGACGTCGTATCGTATATATTCAAATTGAGGTTATGGTTATAACTACTGACATAAAGAGAGTGACTAACAGGGGCTGTTTATAGCGAGAGTTAAATCGTTTTAGCAGTATTAACAAACTTTGTGAATACCACAGCCTCAAATGTATGGTGAACACTGTCCAGCATCCCCAATAACATGAAACCTATTCACAAAATATGAAATTATGATATCGTGTTGTGTATTGCTACAACAAATTTCAAGCTTGTTTTGTAGAAGCTTCACATTTTAGCAGATATTAGTCTTGACATCAACTGTGTAGTTTGAGATACAAAAGCAATCAGATTCCAATCTTACAAAAGCTGCTAATAGAAATATTATAGGGTTAAAATAGCTGGCAACTGCATGAAATGTATAATATCAAACATTGATAATAATTGAAATATCAACCACCATGCCTGTAGATCCTAATCGACCAAACACTTAAAATCAGATATCACACTATACCTACTACGAGTATACTTTTCTATCGTTTTGATTTAAAACTTTTATGAATCAGAAACAATAAAACTTTAATTTGGTTATCTTAAAAGTGGAATATTTTGAACAAATTTTATTTGTTGATGTATTAATGCAAGACATGCATTGCATCCCCAACAAACAAATATCAAACTTTTACATCAAACCAAAAAGTGTCTATGAACATGTTCTTTTATACATATTATTAAAAGTTATATGCTGGCAAAACACTTTCAGTGGCTGTTTTTTTTGTTTTAATGGAAGAGCAGGGTGGAAGCGGTAGTTGGCAGTGTTCATTCTGATTAATATGAGATGCTTACACTTTATTTTTGGAGACATCCGCTAGATACTGTTTAGAGTAAATTTTGCTATAAATATTACTTGATACATTTTACTTTTTAAGAGAAACATACATTCCTTCTTGCAGTGAAATTATTAAATCGAAATATGTATCTGAAACCTAATCTGTGAACACATTGTAGTGTTCAGCTCTGCTTTGCTTCACTTGGTAACTATTTTCAGGATAATAAATTTATACATTCCAAAGCTGTACTTTGTGGTTGTGTTTAAGCTTTATTGAAAAGTACTTCACTTTCACTGTCATCACTATTTACATTAATTATAACTTGAGCAATATCTTCAGCATCAAGCAGTTGTTCCCTTGCCCACCATTTGTCAATTATTTTCGACTACACTGTGGTAGGGTGCATTATCCATAATAATAACGGATGGCTGCTCTAATTTTAACTAACTGCTCTTCAAACCATCGGAGAAAATTTTCGCTGTTCATTTCACCATAGCGTATTGTGTTTTTTGTGTCCCATCTTGGAATATCCATGTTTCATCCAAGAAAACAAACTGGTACATATTTTGACTTTGAAGTTGTTTATATGAGTGCAAAAACTGTATGCGCTTGAAGCAATGTCACTAATTTCCATTAAACCACCGCGGGGGGTCATCTTTTTTGTATTTGAAGCCCATGGAAATTATTAACTTCCACAGTGATGATTTGCTCACAATAAATAGTTGCTTTTCTTTCAGTTTTATGGAAAGAGTAGATAAGGTTATGTTTACTTCTAAAATATAAAACACATTAATAATAATGTTCTAAGTGCTGACCTTGATAACTTACTTTCTTTGTACATATCGTATATGACATCACGAATTGCAACCTGCTGAGACGAAGACAAGTTAGTGATGGGACTTGCTCTTAGTCGTTTCTTTTTTGGACTGCACACTGGCTTTCCACTTCTCGCGCTCGCTGACAAATAGTTTACAGTAGACAAACTTAAGTCTAATCCGTTTGCCACATGCTACAAATTTCAATGTAGATTTGTAGGTTAGGTATTTTGTACTGTGCAAAAAACAATCATTGTATACTTACTTCTCTAACAGACTGCAGTGGCAGTAATGGTCATCCATTCTCTAGCTCCTTCTCAAAGAGATCAAAGAAGGAAACATTTCCTTGGCTCTGCTGCTTAACGGTTTTGGCATGTTATTCCACACGTAGCAGAAAACCTGCTTATTTTAAGTTGTTCTCACGAACCGACCACGGCTAGTTTTAAAACAAAACTGATTTTACAGAACACAAACGCTAACGCAACCGTAATAAGAGCAAAAAACCAAAATCACACAAACTGTTGTAAACACGCTTTGACATTCAAAGTGAAATGTCAATCGACAATGTCAGTGTCAAAAGATCCGACAACCATGGACGCTAGTACCAACATAAATGAAATGTCACAGTCGTTTTGCACCAATGAATTGTCTGCTCTTAGGTATGTTATGGTGGCAATAAAAACAAGTAAATCATTGCGTAACTGCAAACTTATGTGAAAAACGGTATACATACTTGAATTAAAAATAAAATCGGTGATTAATCTACGAAAAGGTGCGAGAAACATACTAATACAACAAAATCATGAAGCTATATATTTTTAGTGAGTTATTTTTTATAAAACTCCAAATGTATTTTTAGTAACAGTCAAAAATTGTTAAAAACTAATACTAACAGAATCAAATCTAAGCATAGATTAGAAAGAAAGCCGGCACTGCAGTTTCTGTTTAATGAGCAAACATCGTAAACTTTCGTTTTCCATTTGGGGAGCGCCACGAATAATCCTACTTCACATGTGCTATGAAATCCTGTTCCATCAGATAAGGTGACGTAATGAATGCCACCAAATAAACAAGTAATTTTTAGTTCCTTTCAGTGCGACTGGTGGGTGTTATAAATATTCGTTATCAAGACCAAATTCTTATACTCAATCTCTCTCAAAATAGCTATAGTAGCTATATATGCTCAATTTTAAAATGTCCATAAAGAGCTAAGTTGCTGGTCACCTTGTTTTTAAAATGTAAGCTGATGTAACTTTTTATTAACGAGTCTCTGAATTTGTACGTTTAATTTGAAAAGTACTAAACTGGTTATTTGCGAGCTGCTTCTGGGCTTTTTTCTTTCGAACTTAAATTATTTAAATCTACTGAAGCAGTTCATAATTTCTCACCTTCTAATAATGACCAAGTGAAACATGTTGGTTTATAATTGTAAAATTATCGTTTTTAACGTTTTATGTCGACATTGGCCTTGTTTACTCATATGATAATGAATAATATTATCTATAAATATTTTTTAGATGCGACATCGAATTCATTTCATACAACTTTTTAATGCACGTCAATTTGATGTTGTTTTAGAGAGCACCACAGCAGCTCAATACAAGACACTGGTTCATTTAATGGTGGTAGTTACGCAAATTTATAGAAAATAAAATACATTATTATTGTCATATACGATTAAATTGTGCAATTTTTTGTATAATAGAATATATCTTGGTGATATTTTAAAACAAAATTTAATATATTTTAAAACTAGACAATAAAACCCGTTTAATGAATATTTTCAATGAAACCCGTAATCATGTTTTTATCCAGTTCCACTTAGTATATTTTATCTTAAATATAATGTTTTTTTTATAAAAAAATGTGAAATACTATTTAATTTTGGCTGCAAACCATAAACGCCGCGCTGGCGCCTGAAAAATTGGTAAGCAAAGATAAAATACTAGATTGCCTTGGAAACAATCGTAAAAACATATAAGCAGATTGTTTGCAAATTTTGTTTAAAAATGGATTAGTATCAAAATCTGGAAAGATTAAACAAGATTTTAATTTACGGGGAGTGTCAGAAGAATGCTAGGACTGCAAGAAGATTGTGCGGGAAAGTATTTCTGACAAACTATATGCAAAAGCAGCTAATAATTTAGAGGAGTAAGACACTTTCATCAAGAAAATGACATTGCTTATACCACGAACACCAGTAGGTGAAGTAGTGTAGTGCTAATGTTGATCTTTGCATATCTATCTGACAGATATCAGAATCATCGATTCAAGATATGGCAACATTATGGTTAAAACGTGTTAATCATTTTTACTAATACATACGATACATGGATCTGTGATACAAACTGTTAATGGAACTGGACCTAAATTCTACGAAAAAACACTGACATTAAACGGATAAATTACATGAATATTTTAAGGAGTCGCGCTTAAAATTTGAGCAAATATGACATTTCAGCAAGACAGTGCACTATCTCATAAAGCGATAATTGTATCCATTCACCTTAACGAAACTTGCCTCGAAAGATGGATTAGCAATTGCAGCAAAGGACACAATAACACACACAACAACTTAACAAAGAACTTATTATCGATTTATGACAAGACAAATATAACAACTAATATAAACTACCAAAGTCACACTTGAAATGGAAACATGTAATGTGTAAAGTAGGAAAACTAAAAAACCAATAAAAAGAGCTTGAAGTGCATGTTGAAGAGAAAATATAAAAAATATAGTTTATTTAGTTAATTTCATAGGTAGCCTTCAAATTTATCATTACACAGGGCGTCATAAAATTGATGGGACGCAGAGTTACTTCGTTTTGTAGAGATCAAAATAAGCTGATTGGACATAAAAACAAATTTAACGAAATTAGACAAAAGTGCATTTTGGAGGATCACCCTACTTTCAGTAGTCAAAGACACCGAAAGGAAATTGTAGAAGAGTTGAAACCTCTGGCATCTTTTTTTTTCAATTTTACTAGGGGTAGAAGGTCTAATGTGTCATTTTTTACTCTTGCAAAAACTCTGTATTTGTTCACGCATTATATTATCAAATTTGCTGTTTTAATAATTATAAGAATATAGGATTTTAATTTATTGATACTATTTGTATAAGCATGACAAATGCTTCCCAATAATTCACAAAGTGTACGAATGTTTTTTTACAATTCATTTTTAGGATATACTTACTTTATTATTGTAAAGTATTTAAGACAGGAATAAAAATGACTCAAAGCAAAGTACAATCTAATAGTTTTAGTAGAAGATTGTTACGAATAGAGCTGGGCGATACCATTAGACAGGTATCGATATTTGATACTGATGTAGTATCGATACTACTCAAAGGTATCGAAGTATTTAAAGTAGTAAAGTATAGAATTTATCGAAAACATCAACGTATCATGAGAATCGAAAGTATCAAAAGTATCGAGGTATTAAAAGTATCGAAAATATCAAATGTATCAAAAGTATTAAAGTTGCTTCACTATTATTGAAATATGAATAGTTTCGAATATGCTGAGACGCATGTACAATATATAAAATGTTAGATCCAGTTATAATTTATGAAACAAGGGAATCACTAAATTATTGTATTCCTAATTCCAGCGCAACAAATGCCATGGAATGCTCCACTTTTCGACTTTTCCTTTCACAACTTAGATACTGCTCATGCTTTAAATTAATTAGATATTTTGATACTTTCAATACTTTTCCAACTTTGTATTGTTTCAATTTTTAATATTTTCATTACTTTTAACACCGCCGATACTTTGGATGCTGCAATACCTATGAAGCTTCTCATACTTTAAATTATTGCAATACTCGATATTTTCAACACATTTGATGGTTTCGGTACTTAGATATTTTTGAATACTTTCGATACTGGTACCGATATTCGATACCACCAAAGATATCGATACTTTGAGTAACTATCGATATTTGCCCAGCCATAATTTTGAGTAGGGAAGTGGGGGGAGAGGTAAATCTAGTTTATCAATATGTAGCGAAATAAAATTTAAGAAACTCACTAACTTTGAAAGTTACAACTTAAATATTATAATATTCCTATACCATCAATTTATACGCAATATGCTAGTCCTCATGATAAAAAAAAACACCCGAAAAAAATGTAAATTCGACATGGAACAGCAGTCTAAAAAAACTGCCGCAATTCTTTCGATTTGCATTTGTCGTGCACGCAATTCAGACCATCAACCGACTTTTGCAACTGACTTCCTTTCCGATAAGGCCGCTTATTTCGCGAAATATGGAACGATACAGTTTTTTGTTCGAAGCCGTCCTTAAAATTAGCGGCGCTGGTCGGGTGAATAACCTGGCAGTGGGACACGGCACTGGTGACGTAAAAATAAGTCATTCGACGATAATATTCGATAGTAGAACGGTCGGGCAGTGTGCGTTCGGGACCGTTTCGAAACAAATCTAGGAAGGTTTTGCAAACGGCCACTGTTGCAATAGCAAAAGTATTTGCAACAGTTCGCCAGAGAGAGTCTAGCTGCTAGGAGGGAATTAGCCAGTGGCAGCCAGGCACAGGGGATTCGAACAAAATTCTTTTTATTGCAAAAAACTACTGACATTCCATGCCTGTATTTTTTCAGTAAATTTCACTGTGGTCTTGAAATTACACCGCGTTAAATTTTGGTATATTACACAGTTACTTGAATATATCATTTTGTTCACCAAACCGTTGTGACGTCACAATGCATGAAATAACTGATGATTTTATGTAAAATTTTAACAACATACATGAATTACGCATTTTCACTGATCCTCTATGTACAAATATTTCTTGTTTAATGCAAACATTTTACTGTTCATGATCCCGATTTGTTTATATGAGATGCTGTTTTCTCCGATTCGAAGGACCACTGAATGATTTGGCTCGACGGATCAATGTTTGATTGAATGATGTTTGATTTAATGTGATTAGACTGATGTTGTCTAAATTGTTATACGCTCGAAGGACCAGTAAAATATTACACTTTAAAATACGTTAAAATAATATATTCAACGTATAAATTTACAGTAACAACTATCACTAAATAAGAAACTGATTACAAGTTGTAGTTTGCTGCATGAAAACACAAACAAGAATGCTTGATAATAAAAACGATGGGGTATTTATAGTCTCGGTCTTACACTAACAGGTAAAGAGGTACCGTTACAACCGCAAGGGCTGTTACGGGAAAACCCACAGATGCTTCGGCCGGTAGATTCCTGTCTGTAATGGCAACAACCCCAATAAAGTCATTGGGAAATTTGGTGACGTGTCCAAACATGCCGCCGGCCTTGAAAGCTCTCATGTCTTTCAATAATTAAGTTCGCGCACAGCACTAAATGGTGTCACTGATTGGTAGCACACATAACCGCACTATAGGAACCTTGATGATTCCCTTAGCAGTCTTGACCCGAACCACCCTGATGATGCCGTCTGCTCCTGGGGAAGCGTCGACGATGCGCCCAAGTTTCCACACAAGTGGTGGAGAAGTATCGTCCTTGATGATGACCATGCTGCCTGCGCTCACATTGGACTTGTGTCGTCTCCACTTTGATCTTTGTTGTAATTGCGTTAGATATTCTTGAGACCAACGCCTCCAGAATTGCTGCTGCAATCTTTGCACATATTCCCATCGGGAAAGGTGATTGGTGGATACCTGCATTACGTCTAATTCCGGTACCGCTGAAAGTGAATCTCCGACAAGGAAGTGTGCAGGGGTTAAGGAAATAATATCGTTTGGATCTTGGGAAACAGGAGTAAGAGGTCTTGAATTTAGACATGCTTCAACCTGTGTTATAAGTGTAATGAATTCATCGTAGGACAAAATCGTTTCTCCAATGGTTCGTTTGAGTCGAGATTTTGCTGACTTGACTGCTGCTTCCCACAATCCACCGAAATGCGGTGTTCTGGGTGGAATAAAATGCCAATCAACTGAATGGTTTAATAACGTTTGATTAATTTGTTTATCTGATTTTAGAAAATCAATAATTTTCGTCAATTCATTGTTTGCTCCGACAAAGTTTGTGCCATTGTCTGAATACAAATGTTTGACTTTGCCACGTCTGGCTGTAAAGCGACGAAGGGCTGCTATGAAACTTTCCGAGCTAAGATCGTTAACTAACTCTAAATGTACTGCCTTTACTGAAAGGCAAATGAAGATTGCAACATATGCCTTGTGCGATCGTGCTCCTCGGATTCTTTTGACAAGAAGGTTAAAGGGTCCAAAAAAATCAACACCCGTATGAGTAAAGGGTCGAGAGAAATTGATGCGATTGACTGGTAAATCTCCCATTATGTTATTTAACATTACGGGATTGCTTCTACAACATCTGATGCAATTTCGCAGGATCTTTTTCACTGTGTTCTTGCCGTCTATTGGCCAATATTTTAAGCGAATTGCTGCTAAAACTGATTGAGCACCACCATGAAGATGTAATAAATGCTCATGATTTATAATTAAATTTGTCAAAGGATGTCCCTTAGGCAAAATAATAGGATGTTTTTGATTAAATGATATGTTAGCATTACGTATTCGACCACCGACACGTAATAATCCATCCTTGTCAATAAACGGATTCAAAGAAAGTAATTTGCTTTTGGTAGAAATATGTTTGCTTGCTGATAATTGCGTGATCTCGTTAGGAAATGCGTGCATCTGTGCCATCCTAATTAATATTGTTGTCGCATTTTCCAATTCATCAACTGTTATAGGGCCTTGTTTGTTATGTTTCCTACAGTTGTTTATGAATCGAATACATAATGCTGTTACTTTCTTCAGTTTAGTGAGCGATGAAAATCGTTCGGTTAAATCAATAGTGTTTTCTACTGTAGTGGGCATTGCATGCACAGTTTTTTGTTCGGGAACGTTTTGAATGTTTAGTGTAGTCGAAGGCCACTCAGATTCATCGAACTTTAAGAACTGAGGTCCAAACCACCACAGTTTGGATTTCGCCAAATCATCTGGAGTAGCTCCTCTTGATATTATATCTGCTGGGTTATGTTCCGTTCTGACATGTTTCCAATTAGATGATTTTGTTGATTGCTGAATTTCGCTGATTCTGTTAGCAACAAAGGTTTTTAGCTGACTGGGTTCTGTGTTGATCCATGCCAAGACAATGGTAGAATCTGACCAGTAAAATTGTTGGTCAAATTTTACGTTTAATGATTTCAATACCTTGGATACTAACTGAACCAAAAGTAATGCACCACACAGTTCTAGTCTCGGTAAAGATATTGACTTCAAAGGTGCTACGCGTGATTTTGCGCAAAGTAGCATTGTGTTATGATTATTACACTGATCTGTTGTACGTATGTATACGCTACAACCGTACGCTGATTCTGAAGCATCACAAAATGCATGTAATTGAATTGATTTATAATTGTTGTGAAATATTACGCGTCTGTCAATATTTATGTAGTTGATTCTGGACAAGTTTGATTGAAATTTTACCCACAACAAAAATATGTTCGTTGGTACTGAATCGTCCCAATCAATTTTTAGTTGCCACAATTGTTGCATTATTAATTTTGCCAAAACAATTACAGGACCAATTAGGCCTAACGGATCAAATATTTGTGATATTGTTGATAAAATACTACGCTTAGTAACCTTTTGTTTTGGAGGTAATTGAACTGAGTACCTTAATGTATCAGACTGTGAATCCCACAATAGACCTAACGTCTTAGTTGGCGAGTTTGTCTTGTCTAACGCTACTAAGTGATCTAAACGATCTGATTCCGTAAATGCATCTGAAATTGATTTGTCATTTGATTTCCATTTTCGAAGCTCAAATTGACCTAATGATAACAACGATTTTAAGTTTTGATAACATGTTATGGCAGTTTCTGCAGAATCCGTACCTGTCAAAAGATCGTCTACGTAAAAATCTTTACGGAGGATGTTACATTCACTTGGAAATTCGTGTTCATGTTGATCGGCCAACTCTACTAAACATCGAGTCGCTAAATATGGAGCTGAGGCTGTTCCATATGTGATGGTGTTTAATTGGTATGTTTCAATTGGTTCGGAAGGATCTGATCTCCACAAAATTGTCTGATAGTGCTTGTCTTGCTCGTGTACTAACACTTGTCGATACATTTTTGCAATATCGGCGGTTAACACAAATCTGTGGATTCGAAATCTAAGTATGATAGAAAATAAATCGTCTTGGACCACCGGTCCTATTTCAAGGGCATCGTTTAATGATGCACCCGTAGTGGTTTTGGCGGATGCATCGAATACCACTCGCAATTTCGTGGTGGTGCTCGATTCCTTGATAATGCAGTGATGTGGTATAAAGTAGCCCTTGAATTCATTGCTTGGTTGATCGATTTTAGTCATGTGGCCTAATTGTTCATATTCATCCATAAAAGATGTATATTCTGATTTAAGATTTGTATTTTTGTTCAAACGCCTTTCTAATGATAGAAATCTGTTCATCGCAGTAACGTACGATTCACCTAGTTCATGTTTCTTTGAATTAAATGGAAGTTTGACAATGAATCTACCATCGTCTGCTCGAGTGGTGTTTTGTTTAAAGTGCTGTTCGCAAAATTGTTCGTTATTATTTAAGTGTTTCGGTTGAATATCGGGTTCTTCTAATTCCCAAAATTGTTTGATTGATTTATTCAACTGTTCGTTTATGTTTAAATTACACGAAACGACTGACAAATTGCTTGCCAATGGCACGTTCCCTGATACAATCCAACCTAAGTGAGTTTTATGAAAAACTATATTGTTTGATCTGATTTGTTCTTTACACAATAAATCCCAAAAAATCTCAGCACCTAGAAGAGCATCAATTGGTCTGGATTTATAGAATTCTGGATCCGCGAGTTGTACTACTATATTGCTTGGAATATGTACGTTTTCAAGAGAAAAACTGTTTCCCGGTAAATTTTGCCCTATTTTATCAATAACATAAAAATTCTGACTTGAGCGAAATGAATTAAATTTTGATTTAACTGTGGTTGTTATAACCTGTGTAATGGCTGTAGAGTTTTGCCCAATGCCTGTAACAGACATACTAATTGTTCTTGGTTTTTTATTAAGTCGATCGGCAAGCGACTTTGAAATAAAATTTGTTTGCGCGCCGCTATCTAACAATACGCGACATGATATGGAATTTCCTGTGAAATCTAAAATGTCTATAATAGCTGTTGGTAATAAACCAATGTTTTTTATGTCATTTTCACCTTGTGTTACAGAAAATGTAGTGCTGCTACAAGGCATTTGATCTTGAATGTTGCTTGAATTTGCCATTTGGCTATTTGTTGATAAAGTGTTGGTTTTCACAACAGTTTTATCTGAATGTAAAATTGTATTATGTTTTTCGTTGCAAACTCTGCATGCTGAATGTGATTTGCAGTCCTTAAGACTATGGTTCTGCGCTAGGCAATTAATGCATAAACGCATATCTTTGACTGATTCCATGCGTTTGTTTTGTGGTAAAGCTAAAAATTCTTTACATTGAAATATATGATGTGCTTTTTTGCAAACATAGCAAGTAGGTAGAACAGAAGCATATGAAAATGTTTTAATGTTTGATTTGCTAACAACTTTGCTTGATTTCGGTTCCTGTTTGATATTATCTTTTTTTTGATATTCGTTAATTTGAGTATTTGTTCTTTGTTTTAGTAACTGACACCGATCTTGCAGAAACTCTGTGAGCTGATTAAATGATACGTCACGTTTAAATGAATGTTCCTGCCATTTGTCTCTTGTATGATTATCTAATTTAGATAAAATTAAATGAATCAACAATGTATCTGTAGTAGGCTCATTCATTGTGTTTAATGCCCGAATGTTTTTTAATACTGAATTTACAAAGCTTCTCAAGGAATCGTATGAACTCTTTTGGACAGGAGATAATTGAAATAACTTATTAATTAAATTATTGATGATTTGTTTCTCATCTTGAAATGTTTCACATAAAAGTTTCCAAGCTACTGCATAATTTGAATCAGTAACTTGCAGAGAATGAATGATTTCTGCCGCTTCGCCCTTTAAGCTAGATTTAAGGTAATGGAATTTTTGTATATCAGACAAATCGGTATTCATGTGAATCATGTTACTGAAGCTATCATGAAATTCCATCCAGTCTTCTAATGCACCGCTAAATGAACGAATTTGAATTTCTGGCAATTTTAAACCAAGCTTAACACCGCTTTTGGTGGATTGGTTGGGAGCAAGAGTTGAATTTTGAGCATTATGATTTTCAATGAAGGTTTCAATTTCTGCTTTCAATTGAAAATAATTTGTTTCGAAATCTTCGCTGATTGCTATTTGTTCATCACTTGGATCTAAAAATTCAATTTCATTTTGCAATTTGTTGAATTCTGAATATCCTGTTACACACGCTTCTAAGCGGGATTTTAATTGATTGATAATTATACTGTTAATAGTATTTTCGATTTTGCATGACTCAAAGTACTTTCTGACTGTTGTGATTTTAGCCCTAATTCTACCTCTTTGAAATACAAGCATTTTTAATTGTGACTCGGTAGCCATTTGTTAATAAGGAATGATAGGAATGACAGAGATTCACTTACTTGAATACTGCTTGATTGCTTATTCTGAGTAATGCCCACTGATGAGGTTTTGATGCTCCTTTCTTCCACCGAATGTGTTGCAGAAGTCGGGATTTGATTGCACTGATACTTGTGCTGATGCTGCGCCTCTATCCGTAGGGTTGATAGTTGTTCCAGATGATATGTTGTGCTGGTGTAGATCCGGCTCGATTGGACCAAAATGTTTTCTCCGATTCGAAGGACCACTGAATGATTTGGCTCGACGGATCAATGTTTGATTGAATGATGTTTGATTTAATGTGATTAGACTGATGTTGTCTAAATTGTTATACGCTCGAAGGACCAGTAAAATATTACACTTTAAAATACGTTAAAATAATATATTCAACGTATAAATTTACAGTAACAACTATCACTAAATAAGAAACTGATTACAAGTTGTAGTTTGCTGCATGAAAACACAAACAAGAATGCTTGATAATAAAAACGATGGGGTATTTATAGTCTCGGTCTTACACTAACAGGTAAAGAGGTACCGTTACAACCGCAAGGGCTGTTACGGGAAAACCCACAGATGCTTCGGCCGGTAGATTCCTGTCTGTAATGGCAACAACCCCAATAAAGTCCTTGGGAAATTTGGTGACGTGTCCAAACAGATGCCGTTTCAGAAAAATCTCAGAAAATAAGTATACAAAAAAAATTAAAATCGTGCTACGGGGCAATTTTAATTTACATGAGGCAGTTTTAAGTAGAAGTTGCTCCTACCCCTTTTGTAGGGAGTACTACAACCCCTTTGAAATTTTAAATAATACCACGCCCTTTGCGATAACTCAAATCAAAGATATTTTCATCAAAAATTCTTTTTTTTTTAGTTTCGATTATTTCTATTAAAGTAATGCAGAACAAATTCTAGCAATACAAAATACAAAAATGGTTCTGAAAATTAACTAAAAATTGTTGAAACACGTTAAAATTACTGTGCACTTTTTGTACCTGTTGGATCGAGATTTTTCAGTAAAGTTTCTTAAAAAAACGCGTATTATATTAAAATAGTGAAAGCATTCCATTTGTATGAAAATAGTGTTCACATTTGACGGAACTGTTAAAAATTATTTATTTATGCAGCTGAATGCCGTGCTAAAGTTAACCACAAATACATAGTGGAATTAGTTGCAGCCGGATCCGTGTATAATAAAAAGATGGAATGTGCAATGGTCTTCTTACTGTAAATCCTACAAATTTTCTGCGAGAAGTTGGTGCAGCCACAAGATTTTCATAGATATAAGAAAGAATTTAGGATGGCAATGCCATCTGTCAGCATTACACTGACATGATGGCAAAGTCAACTAACTGCCATTACGGCAACTGCTTCCTAAAGGAAGTGACCTGTACCTAACAAGTTGTCAGGTCAGGTCAGATCTGGTCAAATTGTCAGGTACACTTCACTTCCTTTAGGAAGTAGTTCCCGTAATGGCAGTTAGGTGGCTTTGTCATCATGTCAGTCGAATGCTGACAGATGGCGTTGCCATCTAAATTTTTACTTAAAACTATCAAATATTAAAAAATCTTCGGAGATTGTAATAAATGATCATAACTTATTGTTAATCGACAATACAAAATTAATGGGAATACACTTAGACGAAAATATAGATTGGTCACCCCATTTGAATGAATTAAAGATAAAACTGAATTCAGTGAGATTTGTTAGCAAATAATATGTGGCCATGTCATTACATAGAACTTTATATTTTGCTAATTTTCAGTCTGTGTTGAGTTCTGGGAATTCTGGTTGGCATCCCGACTGATAAAAGACAAATTTGCACAAGCTATGTTGATGAAACTGTGTCTTACGTTAGTTATGTTCGGAGAGCTTAAATTCCTCATCGCACAATAGAGAGTAGGTTCATTACACGAGTAAAATCCACAAATTTGTCGATAATTTTAGTTCTATGCAGGATAACTATTATTTGTATTTATATAATTGTCCTACTAGAAATCCTTCCACGATAGATAATGTACGCCGCCACTGCTTGTTGAAACACATTGTTAACCGCCTGAAATGTTTCTGAATTCAATCGCATAAACGATGCATAACTTAAAGAGTGATTGCAACAAATGAGACAGGTTTATCCCAAAATCATTCTGTGACGACTTTCTAAGTAAAGGTGCCGTTGCGACACGGCTTCAGCGTTTGGGTAATTACTGAACAAACGAATGTGCTACTTGGGTGTGTACCAGGACTTCTGCGATGTTGTTAATCAAAATTAAAAAGGTGGCGAAAGCTCTAAACAAAATTATGAAAGTTTAGTAGCAGTTGAAATTGGAATCTTGTTGGAAACCCCCAGTACTAGTAATTATTTTAAACAATGGAAAAAATAAATATTTCGTGAAAGCTTTTACGGTGATACATGCTGTTGAGCAGGTATACAGTACATCTAGACAAGAAATAAGGCAATGTCATCCTTTTCTTTTCCCTTAACAGTTCAAATAACAATGGCATATGCCGAGATAAGAGAATGGAAACATTTCTCGTCTTCATTATGTGAATTACTAAGTCTTCTTAGAAACGTAAGATCTGCGATACACACTTCTATTATCCTGTCTAATAATTATCTTTTTGTTTCAGGTACGTAAAAACCATTGGCCAAGTACTTCCTAGAATTGCAGTAAGTGACGATGATATTGGAATGCTCTATACAACACGTAATAATAACCTACTAAGGCATTCATTGCATTTTTATTTATGGATCTAGAAAAAAAAACAAATTTTGCTAAATTGTGGCATACTGCATCCCAAAGATCACAATTCAGGAAAAAAATATTTTGTTTTTTGGCACTCTTATTTAAAATCGTTGTAATTTGTTTATGTTAAAATAGTTACAACTATAGAAAAGGTCCGAATGAATTCATCCGTATAAAGCTGTGTAACCAGCTGTTCGTTATTCAGTAGTGATAAATTTGTACAATAATGCGTGTAAGCTTGTAAACGAAAGAGAAGCGTGAATATACCGCATAAAACAGATATAATAATTAAGAAAATGCATTAGGCATGATTGTCATACATTCTGTTTCTCTATATGACAAAACGATACACATTTCTCTTAAAAAAGCTTGCATTAAGAGCAAACAAAGTTTGCCATCCAAAGTACATTCTAGAATTTATGTTCGAAATGAAATATGCAGGTTCCTGTCGTAGCTAGAAGTATACAGACAGTATTTTGACGTGAACGCGTCTTATTTTACTCAGTACTTTGGGTGGCTTTACACAGGTACAGAGACCTACATTGCTGATTGTCCGCTTATTTTGTGACAATCGGTGTGCGTAATCTAGTGGCGGTTTTACGAACTACGACGACTTACAGTTTCTAAAAATAAGGTTGTAGCCCTTGACAGCCAATCGTTATTATAACACATGTGCGAACTTTGCTTGGACCTAATGGGCTTAAAAGCTGACAACAGAAGAAAGTAATGTCTTATTTTTACTTTTAATGATTTTCCGATCATTCCGCTATTGCGCCGATGCATTGGATGCCCTGTTGCATGTTTGACGCCTTTTGCTTTGTCTAGTTTGGTCGCGTAACCTTTATTTACGTTTTGGTTTGAGAACGTGAGAACACGTGAGTCTTGAATACCAGTACGTGGCCAGATCGTTCTTGCAAATTTTATCCTGCTACTGCGATAAAATGAATTCTGTTTGCTATATGGCAACATCACACCGAAGAAAGCCCGCCAGAAAACGGTGACGTCACAGATTCAAACTTTAAACCTTATTAATGTTTTAAGCATTAACTAAGCGCTTCATGCAGATTAATATTATGTAATAAAAAGATCGGCGCTACAGGTCCATTACATTCGGATCATTCAAAATGCGAATATACGGAAATCTCTTAGGATCAACAGTGTTAAATATCCTGAAATTCTGGTGAATAATGAAAGGAAATGAATAAACGGTGACAGTATAAGGTGGAGATTGAAACGTGTGCACAATAACTGTAACAGGTAAATGAAAAATATTTACGACTAAGCGTAGTCCAAATGGTCATTCTTTTTATATCAGGCACCTTAAAAATATTAAAAATATAACAATCCAACAACGAACAGTCATAATATTGCAAGCGTTTTGAAATTAACGTTTGCTTGTATTATTGTTCAACCTGATCAAAACAAGCGAAAGTAGTCCGTTACACTTGAATTATGTAACACGATCCGGAGCGGTTGATGGCCCTGCTGTCGCGTAATTGATCCATTAAACTGACAGTTCTAGAACAATGAATATTGTAATTAGGCGCGACCGTAGTAATCATAATGTGGAAGTTTTTAATAAATTAACGGTATATCACTTTCGCCGGTGCTTCGGGCGCCGCTTTCTTTCCTGAGGTGAACCAGATACGGTTCAAAAAACGCTCAAACAATACCATTGTGAGTAAATCAAAATCTGGATTGTTCGTACGGCCTGATTGTCTGTTTGTGCCACTTTCCGGCTAAAAACAAATAACGGTCGATCTGACCTATGGGCGGTGAGCGACCACGTGTCCGATCGTTGTGTGCGATTTTTTTTGTCACGTGATGCATTGGGGGTACAGTATGGTCTTTACAATGGTATATGGAACACTATACTATAACACTATTCACCTGGATCCATTGTGAGCGTGCTTTGGTACACGGAACTGCTGTATTCGTTATGGCCTAGTTTGGAAGCAACTGTCACATGGTGATGATTAACAGGGTTGTCCAAACAGTTTTCAACATAATCTAGACATCATTAAATCCTTTTTAAACATTATGACTCTACAGACCGGAAGCACACACGGAAACAAAATACAAAGTTTATTTTTTCTGGCGTAGAACCAGGAAATATTATAATGGTTAGACAGAGTACATTAAAGAACACAACCATCACTACTAGTTCGGGTAATCTGCAAAGTTACTATGCTCTTTTAGGCAATAAGCAAATTGCCCTATGTGCTAGTCAATTTGAGTATTAAAGGTGTATACTTCTCGCATTGACTAGGCAATGTGCGCAACACATGAAAAGAAATATTTTTAAAGAAATTGAATACATTGTGCAATAATAATTGTTGCAGTTTCAGAATCAATCGCCACAGAGTGCGCAGAAAACTCAATGATCAATACAACATACAGATAGAAGATTTAGACGTAATAATGGACTTAGACGGTAATGAATCAATTAATAAAACCTGTAAAGTTTGTGGAACCTATTCTAAATTACTAAGGGTCTGTGGAGATTGCAGTAACAAATACTTATGCGCCAAATTTATGCACTGTGTGAGAAGGAGGGATATTATAACGCAAAAAATCAAACAAAAGAACTTCAAGCACATAAAATGCTTCTAACTTCCACAAAGAGAAAAATATTTTGGGCGTCGTACTCGGAGATCATGGTTTCTATAAATTTTATGGCAGTAACTTTAGTTCCTGAACATAAAACGGGTCTTCGATCGGCAGTATCTATTGCTTATAATACCGGTGATTAGGGAAAGATAAAATTCAGCTGTACTTTAAAGGGTTGCAAGAAATCATGTAAATGCCCTTAAAATAAGTGTTTTTATTTAATGCAGAAATAAAAATTTTTCTGGAGATGTAACAGTATAGCACACACATTAATTATTATTTATCTTCAAATTAGACAATTTGACTAGACTAAACAGTCAATGTGAGGAGTATAACACTAGTTTACTAGCGCATCAGGCATTTGCAGATTGCCTAAAACAGAGTAGTAAATTTGCAGATTACCCAAAGCAGTAGTGATTTTGCATAATGTCTGGTCAATCTGTCAATTTACAGAATATTTAGACATGTCGCACATTACTGGTAACATAGATATCTACTAGCGGTGACAGCAAGACTGCATGGTGCAGTTTTATACACAATGCTGTGGTTTACAAACTGAAGCAACTTAAAATTCAGATATGCTATTTGCCGCTCAAAGCAATCATGAGCTAGTTAAAGTCCCTAGATTTATAGAGTACCGCAATTGATTGCGCCATTTCGGAGTGAAAATGGCGACTTTTGGTTGACGCAAGAAATAAAGCAGCAGTGAGGGTTATGAGAGAAGATTGCGCAATATATTTACGCCCATCAGTATTTCATGTAGTGTTTGCATKGTTATGTGATTAGCWAATAATTTTCATTTAATTTATTATACTACAGGATCTAATGATAATATACAGACATATAGCATAGCGTTTATATAAAGATATACAATTATAGATGAACTGATGAACCTTGCTATCGTCTCTGTCATGACTTCAGCTATTAAATTTTTGCTTACATTATACCTATTCCTTTGATGGCCAATTATCGTTTCTGGCTGGAATCCGATTCCCTCCACTTTTCGATGCCCCTTTAGCGAACCCTGTCGATGGCATTTTTATTTTACCTTACACAAACACAAGTCACAGCTGCAGACGAAAACTTTAAGTCAACTAGATTTTTACTCTTTACAGAACAATATGTATGTACTTCTCCTCTGCCACCATTTGTTGTTTACTACTTTTATTTGTTTTCTAAAAAGTTCAAGTATAATAGAAAACGTCGCTTTTAAATATTTACTTCATTTTAAAGCATTCGTTACAATAATCTCATATTCTTTAAAATTATGTCCAAAAAGAGTACTCACCGTTTATTAGTCCATAGTTGGTAGCAAATTTGACTTTCGTGACAAATGACTACCAGCAGTTTCTATCAATTCCCGTAGCGCTGAACTGTACATACATCGGTTGTTTGTGTCTGGCGAAATGATATAATATGACTTCGATTTTCACATATCCCGTCGATTCTGGTTTTTGTCGATTCACGTCATTATTGATGGTCCTTTAGAAGAAGAAGTCCCGAGGTGTCAAACTAGGGGTGTGTACTCAACAGTCAACAACATCTTTTCGAGCCCCCACTATTCGGGTAGCATTTCAGCGAGATACAATCAGACATCTCGATTAAATTTTGCTTAGCTCCTCTTAATAACTTTATATATGTCCAAAAGGGGAAGAAATGACTACTGCATCATCCAGGTAGGTATACAAAGATATTGGACTCATACCCTGGTCCAAATACCTACGTCTACGCAGAGTTACTAAGCCCAAATGGAACGACTATGAAATGAAATAATCCTCCGCCTAGCACTGTAAACACAGTTTTCTCTTCGATAGACATTTCGAACATGCTATAACCTCCCAGATCCAAAAATTGTCACGTGAAGTCATTTGCAGAAGGATGATTTTGGCATGTACCGAAACAATTCAATAGCAGATTAATGAGATAAGAACTAGAAAAAAGCATATGAAGATAAGAAAATCAGGGACTTAAAGTCAATGGATAGGACAGACAGAAGACCATAGCGAGAAACAGTGAACAAAACCAAGAGTCTCACACAAGCTTATAGAGCCCATAGATATATTTCATTATCGCAAATACGACTCTGCCAGTGTTTCAACTGTGCCTTTATAATTCTTTATATGGCGAGGGCATGTTTCAGAAGTTACCTGAAATGACAAAATTATTTACTTAGTTCCCTGTTACCCAATGAATAATTAATCAGTATGTGTGAACGCCGCTTTTGGTCGTTTCGGCTCCGCTAGATAATTTACTGCAGTTGCAACATTATTTCTACCCATTGCTGTATTAATTTTGCGTGGGTATTCATGGTCACAAGTGGTATTGCAAAGCGATTGCTATGCGGTTGTGCCACAATAGCACGGCTGAACTCGATTATTGTGTTGCACGAGCTAATCGACGCATACAATCGCCACTGAAAGAGCTTCGAAGGGAAAAATGCTGTAAACAGACAACTGCTTCAAGAAATAGAACACGCTCGGCGAAGCAAGGCATGAAGTAAATCATGCTTGGGTTTATGCTCTTGCGGTGCGACCTTGGCGCAAAACGCATAAAGTGCAACTTTAAATATGCAACTCATGCTGTAAGGTCTTCGTGGATTGCAAGGAACATCGAACGGAAATGCAGATTAAAGCTGAAACTTACTATGTTGCTATGTTCCAGTCTTTGTATACGTTCGGCACTGAAATATCTATGTGGCAATCTATCAGACATATCCCAGTTGTTATTTCTCTTCACATTTCACCGTGATTCTGTAAAAAGAAAACGTTATTACATTGATTTGTAAAAGAACAACTATTTCTGAGTATGAAGCTTAGGTAGACGGTAGGAAATTCGATCCTCTTTAAGCTGTGAGAAGCCGAGCACGTAAACGATGTTTGGTCTGGAGGAGTAATGCCGTAAGTTTCCCTTGAATCACAGGTTGCACGAGACAGGTGATCTCATAAAATTGATTGTCCAGTTAAGACGACATTATAGACAAGTGCATAATGCATATTAGATATTCTTTATCTAAAACCGTATTGGTTAGGTTCAAAGCAAAAACCGGGACTCGGGTAAATAGAAGATTCAATTTTTCTTAACCTTTCGATTAATAATAAACTGATCTCGACGCATAAATGCTGTCAATATTTATGATGTAGAATATTCGGTGATACGTTAAGAATAGCATCTGTAGCGATAGGGCTATTTATGGGATTAATTCTTTGAGCCTATCTCACACAGCTTTAGACTTCAATCCGATTGCATTATATTTTATACAGAAAGTGGTTCGTGGCCAAGGAATATCTCGCTATATAATTACAAAACCGAATAACGAATGTTTAGAGCCGCTTTGTATGTGCTTAGTTTACTCTCGTTTAAATTAATAAAAGTTCTGTCCTACCATCTCTGCGAGATTGAGCGTGTACACTACGGTTTGCGGCTCTGAACTTGAGTTTGAAGCTCTGTAGATAAGCTTAGTGAACTTTAGGCTCCAAGTTAGAGCTGGAGGTTCTGATTTATAGCTTGAGGTTTTGAACTTGGGCTAGAGACTTGAACTAGAGGATGCGCGCTCTGATTTCGAGCTTGCTGTTCCGATCATGAGCTTGAGATTCTACACTTGAGACATGAAACTAGAAATTGATTTTGAGGTACTAAACCTACTCTAGCTCGAGTTTTTGAACATAAACTAGACTTTCAACTTCAGCTTGAAAACTATTTCACTAGATGAGATGTGGTGGACCTACAGGCATTGTTATCAAGGCGAGTGTTGTTACTGTCCTAGCGTGATAATTTTTTATAAATGCTGGACATAATTTAGGCAGCTACAGAAGCAACATGACAATCAGCAGAATAATCAACGCTTTGAAGTCATTTCGTAGTATATAAAGCTCGTATGTACTTTACGATATACATATCGTTTATTGTTATGGTTATTATCAAGTCCTATTTCATTTAATATTGACTCTAACAGAAGTGGTTTTGACCCTACATCTGTATGCAGTCCTTTTGGTTTGACGAGAGAATGCATTATCCAACAATTAGAGACTTTAGCTGATTAGCAGTGCTTCTTCACATAACTTTTTTGCTCCCAGCAGGGAAATTCAAAATACTGGGTTTAACGTAAGTTACTGTCAAGCATTCTGTTTTTGTTTTTATAGTACAAAATATAGGGTTTCCAGATTAACATTTTAAAACGCCCGTGGTGGAACTGACTTTCCATGCACAAAGTAAAGTGTAGCTTGTAACTGTCATTGATGTTACTACAAGCTAAAATGGTTATTCTTTCAATGCTACTTTCTTAATTTGGTGTAGTGAATTCATTAGTCTGCCTGGATGACAGGTAGCATTTTAAAATTAATGGAGATTGGTCAGGTCAGGTAAGCAACCCTTAAAGACTATGAATGGTTGAAATTTCGTAATTATTGAGTTATTTCTTTGCCGGCATTTCCACCTAGTTAACCATCCATCACTTGCTGCGTGCGGACAATATTCTATGATATACAGACATAGTTTTTTTTATAGACCAAAAAATCGAGCACAACGACTACATAAAATTGAAAAGCTATTAAATAAAGCTCACGGGCTTTCTTGTATTCTACTATCTACTATCGTTACCAACATCTTTCAACAAATCCTGTTTATCCGAGTATTAGTGCCTTTATTTTGTTTAATCTCATAACAACCAAACAACCCGTGTGTGCTTCTTTGGTTTCGAAGCTTTAGTGGTCTGCTGATTTTGCGTTAAGCAGTAAGTTCGCATCTTGTAACAGACGATTCACAGATTATTAGCCAAATTTTGTTAGCGAATTGAAGCTACCGTAATAATTATTTTATCCACAAAGTATAAATACATAACGTTACGGTGAACCTAAATGAGAGACTAGTGTTTCAGGAAATTATTAAATTTTTTGTCTCAATTTGTTTTGCTGATATTTAGTAAAAACTGTCTTCTCTGAAGACATAAGCTTCCTTCATTGTGGCTGTTTTTCACATAACTGGAAATTAGCTAAGAAGTACCAGTATGCTTCAGTGAATGTTGTGCTAGTATTACGGAGGATTAGTATATTATCAAAGTCCGTCGTTTACATATCAAAATATTTTTTACTTGACAAAAAAATAAATGACTGAAGATCACATCATACTGGGCCCATCCTTGATTTTATGAAACGAGGTCATAAAGTCATCATTAACAAAATTCTGTTCCAAACGGAAATCTTTTCTCGGGGTTCCCCTGGGGTGGCGCATCCCCGACCTGCGCGCTGTCCTCCCGATGCACTAACATTATTACCGCCGCCACCAAACGGCATCGGCACGCTCCGCAGAGCAGTGAAAGTCGCGTGGTCCACAAAACGACGACACGAAAGAAAAAGCAAACGGCTGCAGCTGGTAAAAGCGAAAGCACTCGCCCCTTTCTCCGAAGAACAATCCGAGAGCGTGACTGCCAGAGAGTGCGCTGACCGCGGAGGGAACTGAGTTACTGGGTCACCACCGGCGAAACAGCCATCACTCTCGCTGGCCGCTCAGTTGTATACGCCAGGTCGCGCCGATCCCGCGATAGCAACGTGCGTCGCGGTCCACAGTGCACCTTCTTGCCACGAACGATACTCCCCTGTGTAATAAAAGTGCCCCGAAGACACCCCCGGAGATGACCGTCAACGATTACAAAGAGACGGCTTGTGCCACCGCGGGTGCCGTTGAGGAAGACGTCGAAGTTGATACCGAGGCTACTCTTCAACCACCCCAACCTGCAGATAGCGAGAACTTGCTCGGAAGAGTCTTAGCAGGTAAGGTTTCAATTGTTTACTTCAACCCCCAGCAAAATTTGGTCCGCTTTGTTTCAAGAGGGGAAAAACAATCCCCATTACCATATCTTACCAATTTGATACCCTCTCACCCGGGCCTCATCGCAGTTTCAGTTTTCACTTTTCAATGTTACCAACCGAAGAGCCGTATCTAGGGCATCGCGGGACCCACGCGAGGCTAGTTCATTGCTCCTCGGCCTTCCTCTCCATCGTCCAACTCGCTCTCTAGCGTCCGCCGTCTCCGTCGCACTCGTACCTTTCGCCGCGCTAGGTTTAAAGATCCGTGTCGAGCGTTCTAGCCTCGCGTACGGGCCCCGTTCCTATCCACGTAACGCACGCACGGAGGTGGGACGTTATCGAGGTCAAGCGGGGCACCGGCGGAGGCTAGTTCGTTCACCCTCTGCTCCGCGGTCGCTTAAATCTGGGACAAGATGAAATTAACTAGAGGCTGAGTACGAAAACAGCACATGTGCTAAGACCCGAGCCAATCGCGTTTTTGCATACCCCACCACGTAACCTCGAGCGCGGGTTCAACGATCGCGGACGGTAAATAGGTTACCTGCCAGCGCCGTGTTATGCACCCGAGCGTTGTTATCGCAAATAGGCAGATCTAGTAATCTAGTATGCCATGCTCTTGAGGGGCTGACTGGTGAAGGGGTGACTAACAATAGGAGCACCCCAGCGCCGCAATTGACACAGTTTTGCTTTACAAACGCCAAGGGGAAATCGCTTCTTGCTAAGAAGGCGCTTGCATATCAAAAACTACCCCACCACGCATTCCGTTGCTGTAATCGAATGAATTGTTATGACAACACGATTTGTGGACATCTGCCTCACTGATGAAAGTGAAACAGACATCAGGCACCATTCACTTGTGCCACTAACACGCAGCGAAGGCATCGCATAACTTTCTCTTGAGACTGAGATGACCACAACTAACCTCCAAGCAAGCCTGTCACTAATTATTTGATGTAATAGACCTGAGGAATTTGCGCGCATACCAACTGCTTTTTAAAGTTAATCCTGTAGTCAGGATTGAAGGGCTTACATTAAAATAGCTTCTAGACATTGTAAATTAACGAAACAATGCTATACAGTAGGTCTTTTGTTTACAACTACACTTTTCAAAGTTACTAGTGCAAAAGTAATTCGACAAAAGGAAGTTTTTGATATCCTAGAAAACTATTTGTAGAATAAAGACCGAGCTGGACATATCTGTGTTTTGCGTATAGGTAGGCAAAGATGATGTCACAGTTAATCTCTAAGTTTATTTGCAAATTCACAATTTTTAAAAGCCTGGTGGGTTGTGTTGTGGGCTTCCTCGTACTATACAGAGATCTAAATCTATTGCAAAGAAATTATTGCTTTTCTTTATAATATCACTAGAGAAAGCACATCTCTCAATATTTCAAATTACTCAAAAAACATGCAGATCTTGCAGAAGTTGTTTCGTTGGTCAAGAAGTTTCTCAATGAATATTTCCTTTGGTTCTTTTAGATATCGATTTTTAATCACTACTAATAGCACGAATCTAAGTGAGAGCCTTGAGGCACGCCATCGCCATATGCTGTCGCGTTTGTTGTCTATCACGAATTGCAAAAAAGAAACTAAAGGAAACGACCCCAACATCGATAAGATGACATTGGAACTTCATGGAAACGTTCTAGAACACGTCACAGCAGCACAAAACGGTTGGTACGTAATCGGCCATAAAACAAGAGAGTCCTAGCGATCTCCCCTTGTCTAAAGAGAAATGGAAATACGACGGCCTGTGTGTCATAAATTTCTGTGTTATAATGTATGCGACCTCAAAAGCGAGGAGGCAATGTACTAGTCTCCTTCGCGGGCGCCGGATGACCTCGATTTCGAATGGGCGCCCGCAGAGAGAGTATTGCAGTGCGACCCCGAACTGAAGGGGGCAACGAACTAGTCTCTCTCCGTGGCTGGTCTGACCTGGTTTCTGTGCATTGGCGAAAACAGGCGCTATAGGCAGATATGCGGTTGCCCCACGGAGAGGCTAGCAGTGCTGTCCTAGATTATGCAGTCAAGGTGAATGGCCGTCGTTTTCGCCCACCCCCGCCATTTGCGAACGGGGCTGTTGTGGAGGGTTCTAAATTTAGCCCCGATGGCTTTTTCGACCTAGATACGCCACGCACCCCAACTGGCTAATTTGCGCTTTTACTTGATGAGTTCACTGAAAGCCAATTTGCGAGGACTTTTAAAACAGTTGATTGCACATCGACCCCCTTTTTTAGCACTCCAAATTTCGCGATTTGTCCAGGGAACGCATACATCTGAAAACGAGATTCCACTGATAACGTTTATAAAATGACTGCTCTCATCGGTTATGCTCGACAAAAATGCTGTTCGACAGGCCGAAAGTAAAAGTGCCAGGAGAAAACAACCGGTGAGAACGACTTTCTTCTTCCACATCGGCTCTCACGCACGTGGCTTTCACTTCGTTACGGGTGCTTTCTTTTTCGTTATTCGTCGGGTTACGTATGACTTTCGATTTTAACGTGTCGATTACAAAATAAGAAGCCTGTCGATGTTGGGAAATAGCAGCGTTGTAGGCCGGTTAACGAACTCTGGTTTTCGGTTTTTTGATGGCTTATAGTCGCCGATGATGGTGGGGTAATCGTGGCCGCATTTAGCCATTGTAGAGCACGAGACCCAAGTGGGATTTCACTTTCCTTGGGTGAAAATATGAGGAATGAAGCGTACTTAATCAAGTGAAGCGTAGAATTTTGTACTCTATTTCAGGTATTGAAACATCCAGTTGGTTTCTTCTTTCATTGGTATGGTTATTCAGAAATGAATTTCAGCTTTATTTATTATACAAATTGAAATTTCTCTATTTTATATCCTGGCAACCATGTTATACAAAGTTTTTTTAAGTTACTTCATTTATGTTTCTCATGCGTTGTTCAATAACCACTTACTGTAATTTTTTGCATCAGCAATTTCCTCACCCCATTACATAGTACATTAAAAAAAACAAATATTAACATAGAAAAGAAGCTTTGTTGTATGATTTTGCAACGGAACAACATTCATTACAATTGTTTGTTTCACTACTATATATAAAAGAAAAAGCTCGAGTCGCCTTGATTTTGCTTGTATTTTCCACACTTTATAGTGTGAAAAAAATGTTAGATGGAGCCACTGCCGTTACAAATATGACGTCTAGGTCAACTTTCTTTCACAATTATCCTAAATTTTTTAAGAGAACCTTATGATGAGAGTATGTAACAATGCTTGATGTGGTATACAATAACAAAACCTCCAGCACATGGAAAAACATTTTAAAACGAAAAGTATATACGAGGGTCATGTCAAAATTCTTGCACACAAAAACACAACTCACAAATGAAACTTTTATCCTTCCAAGTCAATAAATCGGACGAAATTCTCCTTTCCACTGGAGGACCAGAGCGAAATCTGGAGGACTCCTGACAGTACTGCACGGGGGATGTGGGAGAATTTCAGATCAGTTCTTCTCGCAAACTCCTTTGACTGACACTGCTCTATGCAATCAAGCGTTGTCGTACAATAGGATTACGCCGCTGTCTTTTCTAGCTCGTCTACATCATCCATTTAAGTTTTCTACAAAGAAGACAAATACATTTGTCTTTTGATATTTGTCCATGCGGTCTTCTTGCATTTTTATAGGCACAATAGCAGTATGAGGTCTTCAACTTCTGTGGTTGTTTGTAACACTAGTTCAACGCTCTACACCGCTTACTTCATCAAATTACTGTTGAACTATCCACACACGACTCCTGGCAAGCTTCTTCACCGTGAATTTCGGAAACCATTTTTTCACGCAATGTTCTAATTTTGATATACGGGCATCAAACTATGTACCTCAATTTGAGAAGCTTGATATGTGCAGGAATTATGATATGACATAATTAAATGGAGAGGGTGTGGTGAAGAAAGTGACCAAATTTTCAATCACTTAGAATACTTATTGAAAAACACATATTTTTGCAAAAGAGCAACGACTGTCAATTTGACCAGCAGCTCCACCTGTACGTAATATTTTAAAACACCCAGAAATCTGCGTATAAAGGAAAATCGAAAGGGCACTTCTCCCAACTCCTCAATTCCAAAAAGTGAGCTTTTTTAACGCGTTTACGGATGTGACTTAATTTCTCAAATATCTTCCACGAAACTCATTCATTATTAAGCTATTTAGCGCGGAAACCCCCATTAATCCAGCCAACAACTTTCAGGAAGCACCCGACCTGAAATTACGTCTTCAGCCGCGCAACTCCCATTAACCCAACAAATCTCGTGCCCGACGGAATTCCCACCTGCGAACGGAACACCCCCCGAGGCAATTGATCTTATACCGAACCCGACGTGCTCGTGCACAAAGGCTTCGTGTGGCATCCATGAATCTCCCGGCCGATTCCATTCATTAAGCTCGCAGTACGCTTCCCACGCAAAACTACCGCAAAAGATAACAGCGCTAACGTTCGCCAAGCGGAAGGACGATGCACCATACATGACCTGCCCTAAGTGCATTATACTCGCATAACCTGAATTTGCACTATGCTTTGTTCATCGACCACGGCGCGGAAAGCACCTGAACGCGCGTCGTCCAGGAAGTGACCACGCGGATGGTTGGTCCTTCGAGCCGGGTTGCGTAAATTTTGAATCTAATGTACTTGTTTTGGTGCAAACGGAGGAAAATTTGCATTTACAGTTACTCCTTTCCATGTTTTGTAGTCATGTCACACTCGAAGGGTACCCAATCAATTATTTAGTTAGTAACCCAAAGTAATCTTACTAGACGCTGAAGGAGCAATTTACCAGTTTATCACTTGTAACTAAATATACGTAATAATTGTGTTACCAGAGTAGACCGATTCGGATTTAATATTTAGTAATAGATAAGATATCGTGGAATTAGTCAAGTCTTAACATAAATGGCTCAAAACTTCCAACTTATTCCACCATTTTTAGAACATTTGTAAATTTAAAGCAAGCTTTATTTTTGGTTTGTCATGCACTGGTTTGTTTAAACTGATGTAATTAATAGTAGGTTAGTGTAACTCCTTTAGGAACAACCACTGTAATTTAACCATACTAAGGCCTAGATGAGTATTCTCTGATCAAAAGTAGCCAATCAAGGATCTAGCCGAAAGTTCTATTTTTTGTTGACCTTAGTATTCAATAGATCAAAGAATAATCACCTGAATATATTTATAATGAACATAGGAGGTAGTTATTAGGATAGCAGTCCAATATATGTTAAAAAAAAGTATTGCCAGCTTTCTCCCGAGATCGACCCTGGAACGTTTTGCATCTATTCAAATGTAATGGCACTACACCACCAAAGCCATACTTCTAATTTTTGCTGAGTTTAAAGCGGCGTATATACAGCATCAGTTTTTCTACATGTAACGATAGTAAACGCCATCCGGTGCATTTGTAGCTGAGTCCCTCGTTGCAGATTATATCATATTTATCAAAGATAATCGCCTGAATGTATTTGTAATGAATACAGGAGGTAGTTATTGGGACAGCAGGTCAGTATTCCGCCCCGAAGCTCTAAAATACTGAGCAACGAGTGGCTACGGTGTAGTGTCGTCACATATATTAGAATTTCTACATATATCAGAATCCACCGTAACGCAGGCAAGATAGAAACCACCATTCCAAATGTTCTTTGCAAACGACGAAATCTGTATTTTGCTACAATAACCTTAATTAGTGTCTCGAAGACCCAAAAACCTTCACCACTCTGATCTATTAATATATAACCAGCTATATTTGTCAGCAGTAGCTGCAGCTACAAGTTTGGTAAKGCTTCAAAACTGCATGGGTAATCATATTCGATCCAATTTGTTTCACTAAAATAGAAACTTCTATGTTCGGTAACAGTAATTACATTTTTTCGAAGCACCTAAAATTTCCCAATGAAATAAGCAGTTCAGTGACCAGGTTAAGATCTTTAAAAGTTTCCTCTGTCGTTCTACTAATCATCGAGGTACGCTACACATAATACCGCGTAGCCACAAGAATTTTAGCATCGAGTTGATACGCGTTTTATATTCGTATGGTGCTGAAGAGGGTAAGACGTTAAAATGATAAGTGTTTCCTATATTTTCGATGATGATTATAAGGAATTAGAAAACATGGATTTTTTAAATCTATAATCCTACAAACTTCTAGTATGAAATTCTGAGTGGAACCAAACTTATTAAGTCCCTTGAGATGTAGTAAGTATACCATCTGGTTTTGGTATTAAAAATGTAGGGACAAGTAAAGTTTTTTTTTAATCTAAATCTGGAAATGACGTGTCTGTTAACTTAGCCACGATCTCTTTTAAGGTCTTAAGCTCATTGGAAACTAGATTTTTAGTAGACATGTTTACTTGATTCTGCGCAATAGTGAACGGTAGCTTGTAACCGCTGATACCCTTCCAAGCAACAACGTAGCAGTTTTTTGTATGTCATTTTAATAATTCTCATTTGGGTATTTTCTTTCTCCAAGATGGATTCAACAAGTGCTTTGTTTTTAGACTATTATGCCAGCATTTCATTTTGCATAGTAAGTAGCACTCTTGACACAGCTGACGACTATATCCAGATATCTTGGGATGTCGATTACTTCAGTATAAATAATTTGATGATGTTAGATTGTATGCAGCATACCTGAAAACGCATTCATTTGATTCCGCTAAAGTTTAGGGGTAGTAATTTGGACTCAAACTACAAGGATTTGTTGAACTGCTGGTTTTAAAAGTTAATTCGGTTACGTCAACAGATAGGTAGGTTTAATTATAGTTTTCAGGATCTTCCAGTACAGTAAAGACTTCAATACCATTGATTTCTTTGAAAATTAAATATATACGCCCAGAAATTTCTCCCTTCGGATTGAACCTGCGCTACCAAAGTCTGTGTTCAAACAGCACTTTACTGGACATTTCGTGAAAAGCTGCCCTCCATTCCTTAATTCATTTCCTCCTACTGTTCCACTCGTGACATTTTCCAGCTTGTCCCTCGTGAAACACGCGCCGTACGTAATTCGCTGAAACGTTAACCCTGCCGGCCTGGTACGTCAACCCCTGAACTTTCACGAACGTGTGTGGGCGACGCTGTCCGCCGCGGGGCGGGGGTTATTCAAATAAGGAAGCGAGCAAGCGGGAAAATTATGCGTGCCGAATGGGGTTGTTCATCCGACGGAGCATAACCCCGAGACATGAGTATGCGAGGGGCGGACAAATACAAGGGCTGGTTATTTCAGTTTTTTAGGTCATACGGGTGGAGGCGGTGGGTGGAGTGTTTGTTAATTTTGTTTACTTTCGGTCGTCTGTTTTCTTGGAACGATCGCGTCCCAGAAACATAGGTATTTAGATAGCGAAAAGTGCCATGAATACTGTATTTATTAAAAACAGACAAACCACAAAAGACCTTAGGTTATATTATAGTAGACAGTATTAAAATACATAATCACTTACCTATGACGGTACTAAAAATCCAAATATTTTTATGTCGTGAGTAAACACGACTATTATAATTACTTTCGCACAGAAATTGGCGTGACTTGGTTAAAGGATCGCTGTTTTCGTTGTAAAAACGTTTTTAACAGCATGTTTGCTAAACCTTTTCCCAATTAAATGTAAACAACCGAATATACACAGATAGAAAATTTAGTGTTTTTTTTCTGACTTGCCTAGGCAAAACTAACGGAAAATCTATTCAAGCATTTTTAATGAAGGTTTCTTTTCATCGTTGTGCTATTTATTAACTTTCGTACAGTAAAAATATACAATAAAAAAAAGTTTCCGATAATTATTATATACTAATGTCAGACAATAAGCTTTCGAATGTATACATTCAACGTCAACTATGTTGTAGGGTCTTGTAGATGACACTATAAAGCAACATGGTAACACATTTAAACTTCTTAATTCTTAAAGATTATAAATTACATTACATCTCTGCATACATAAAGGACAAGTTACAATAATACTGTAAACAAAAAAAAACATCAAAGTAACAAAAATCTACTGCGATAACGATATTTGCGTTAATTTTTCTTAACGGCATTTCAACCATTACTTGGTAAGTTTCCCATATACAAAAAATCACCTCTACAAAACTATACAAAGCAATGCGTATATAAATGAGTAAATGCCATGAATTATGCTTACGTTATTTATTAAGTTATTCATCTAAAAAGTGCCACTAGTGATGCCCACGAGATGAGACTTTTCTCTTTTCGTCTTGTCTCGCAAGGAAATTGAAAAGTATCGTCTCGAGTCTCGTCACACAGCTAAAAGCCTCTTCTCGTCCCATGTCTAGTTCGAGTCTCGCAAAATTCTCGCGAAAGTCTCGCACAATTTTCATGATATTTCTTGTATTTCCAGCTTTTATTGCTACAAACAATAACAAATCATTATTATTTAGCTGCCAAGAAAAACAAATATAATATCTAACATTTATTTCACATAGATAAATACCTCCTGTACACTTCCCAATAGCAACAGCAAACTAATACTGAAGCAAAAAGCGACACGAAAACGCATTCCATTTAAAGCCATCTAAGTATTTGTAACCCAAATTTCTATCAGTGACGTCGATTGCTTTTGTAGAAAGTGCCGATACCGATTGTAGCTGCCGAATAATTTTTTTGCTGTAATTTATCGACTTTCTTTTCGGAGATGCTATTAGATGGCGACTACGACTTCGTTGTGCCGATTTGAAAATATAAAAGAATTTGGTCTATATTTCGCGATACTGCGAGACTCTCGTGCGAGATTCGAGACGAGACTTTTCTCTAGTCGCAAACGAGAATATCGCTAAATGTCACTAAATCGAGCATTTGAATCAGCATTAAAACCGAATATGACGAAAAATGTCTCTCATTTTTGACAGTTACTGAGCCTACTTGACTTTTTTAAGATCAGTCTGTTTGTTTTTGATTTATTTTACGTGTTTGTCTTCCTTCTATTTCTAAACTGTCAGGACATATTATAATCTATAGCAAACCTGAAAACACCATTGTCAAAATCGACACATACTCGTATGTTAACTGACGTCACACGATTACGCAGTCACAAGAGGCTGTTCTATTCAGGAATTTTTCAGTTTTGAAATAATGTTAACTTGGAAGTAATTACATACAATAAAATATTCACAGTACCTGCATTTAATGCATTCAAGGGCATTTTTATCTGCTCCTCTCGCCATTTTAAAAAATTGTGAAAATACCCAACTTCGTTTCAGGTTTTCTGTATTTTCATTCATTTTCTTGCTAGTTATCAGTGCCATCACTGCTTGATCTTGGATTTCTTTACACACTTTTACTACTACAGCTTAAAGAGTTTTATTTATTTCCATTATTTTATTGTACCTTATTTCTATTTGTTACGGCGTGATTTGCATGTGTTGTTATCCTCTTTCTTTCAAAATGAAACCGCCAATTTTCAGTATGATCATTTAACTTTTCATTGTATAGTAAAAGACTGTAATTCTCATCATCAGTGTACAAAAAATTCAGGTCGTAGCAAAATAAAAAGAAACGACGACAGCTGTAGAAGTTACAAGGAAAAACGAATTTGAAAAAAGGAACATCCATCAAAGTGAGTTCATCTATCTCGCATTATTATCGTCTGCTTTGATTACGAATACTATAAAACACCATTGTCCAGGACGCGCTTTGTTTTCCTAAGGTTATCAAAACCACCAATGTTCCTTTCACAAAAGAAAACATCCCCACTTTCTACCATTGCGTCCGACCTACGAGATTGCCTTTGCGTATTGCTAAAATAACACAAGGCTTCCAATAATTCAAGCACAATAATTATATTGCACAAGCGGTGAATAGTGCACGAGGCGACCGACCTAAATCGCTTGACCTCGGGGTAGCGCGGTGAACGACCCGCCGTCCTCGCCACCCCTGTTTTGCATATTTGTCACTTGTTTTTTGTTTCTCTTGTCGTTCACTGAAGCGCGCCTGCAATTTCTTAAAGACAAATTAGATATTTACGAGTTGGGAAAAGTTTAGGCGAATTTTTTGATTGAGTTAAGGGGAATTAGTTTGACAAGGAAGTTTATCACTACGTCGTAATAAATTTTCGTACGTAAGCTTTCTTGAAGTTTAATTAGACCGCGGAATAATTAGACCTTGTTCATTATGCGCAAGATGCTACGTCGTGGTGACTGATGACGTCATAGAATATAAAGCAGAAAGGTTACCAAGTACGAGTTATTATTAATTGTGATCTTATTTGATTTCCCACCCAAAATCTACAATAAAAAAAATACATGATCATTTCAGCGGAGTGATCGATTTTTTCAGACCACACGAGTAGTTAGTGGAGTTAAATATATATTATTACTCGTTCAATACGACCTTTTTTCATTAATCATAGAGTTAGAGCGCTTCCGAACACTATACAGTTCGAAATGTATAATAATGCAAAAAGGAAATCAGTAATAGTGATAAACATAACCTTTTGCATTGCATTGGCCGGAATACTTCAAGACATATTTTGCGCACTTACATTTATTGGCAGTGCAAGTTTTGTCAGATAATAAAGATTTAAACACAGCCCTACAACGTTTGATGTATGCTTTTTATTAAAAAAAAATAGAATTCAACAATTATTTTCGATTCTCCATCAGATGAATTTATTTTCGTATTTTACTCTTGTGCCTTTCCTGCAAGAATATCACATTCATAGTTGGTAGGGACAACTGAAATTGCACATAATAATTATTTTTGTTATATATGTAGCTACTATTTTTCATTAAGTTACGAACTTCAAAAAATGCGGGTACAAAGCAGAGTTAGTTGAGGGAAGTTCAAAAGATGATTTATTTCAATTAGTAACCATTTTTAGGCTGAATTCGTTGAAGTCCGGATATATAGGTATCTTTATTTTTATACAACCAAATAACAAATTGTTTACCTATTTTTCTGTCTCTTTAACAGGCAGTCTTTGCTAAATCGGCTAAATTAATAGTCCCTTCGCTCACAATTTTATGAAAACCCGTCATTGGTATCGCTTCCAGTCAAGTGATGCTGACAGTGTTAACAGGAATATAACGCCTATGTGCTGTATTTCCATCAAGAAACATCTCGTAAGTAGGATTGCCAACCCTCTTGTCCCCCGTTCCGTTGTCAATGCTAGCAGGACGCTATTTGTCCCGCTTTTTTCCTTAGGGCTGGGATCCTGGAGAGAGAGGAAAGATTCATCCGAAATTACGACAGAAAGAGAACCACAATTATTTTACAAAACAGGACCACTCCATAATTACTGCACCGATATTTTTTAAATGGTCTTATTCGAAAGCTCGTAAACAACATTTTCACGTAAGCTATTTTTATGTGCAATGTAAATTGTGCACGCCGTTTATGGGTTTTACCCCGATGCGGTATTTTTATGACTAAGTGCGAGAGCAATTGTCGGTACCCTTGATCTGTCGGCGCTCTTTGAGGTGTCGGCGTGTATTTTTATTACGCCCTATCTGTACTTTTGTTCCCCTGCTCCAACATCTGTGTTTTGGGGATGTATTTTGTAACAAGTTAGGTAGTCAGAAATTGTAAGCAGAAGAGTTCAGTTCCAGCAACAGAACGTTTCACACCGCTGAGAACAACCTTTCATTTCTTTCACCAAATTAAGTGTAAATATGTGTGATATAGTTAGTTAATAAATGCGTTCTAGTAAACCGGCATTTTTCATGCGAATGTAACGCGAAAGCTGCAGTTCATCAGTGTTCAGATTTTTCGGTATTTGTTACATTTTTTGGTCCTTCGAGCCGGATAAGTTCGCGTTCATAACAGCAATAACAATCACACATATACACATACGCGGATTCGAAGTGCAATTCCACCCCGGTGCATCATCCAGACACTGTAGGCAGTCGGAAGACAGAATCCGTGTTATCCAGCTAAATTCGAAGAACAATTCCACCCCGGTTCAGCGCTCAGCAACCGCAGGCAGTAGGAAGACAGAATTCGGCTGAAATCCAGGTGAAATTTAGGCAGCACATGCCAATCACAGCAATCGACGAATCCCATCAAGCAGGACATCGTCAGCACCAAAACTTGCAAGCAAGATACAGGTTAGTCCCATTTATCCATTCCTGTTTATTGTCGTCGTGCGATTCAATAGCGTGAGCATTATTTCTCAATTAGTTGTGTCAGAATAACATTCATTATGTCAGATTTAGAAGCGCTTAAAAAACGCCGTTCTAGCATTAAAGCCAGTTTGACAAGAATATCCAATTATTTGAGCAAATTAGATCAACAAAATATTGTTATAGAACAGCTAGAATCGCGAAAAATGTTACTGCCAGACATTTTAAAGCAGTTCACGGAGATTCAGACACAAATTGAGTACATTGACGAAAACGAAATAGATTCAGACGAATTTGATAGATTTGAGACGCAGTATCACGACGCGGTAGCCACCATTGCAGTAGCTATCAAAAATCATAACAATACTGCGCAGTCAAGATCAAATTCTCCCGTAAGCAATCATTCTGTTTCCAATTCTGTCAATGTTAAATTGCCCACCTTGGATTTGCCTAGCTTTTCAGGTTCTTATACAAAATGGGTACCTTTTTACAACACCTACAAATCTTTGATTGATGACAATGCTCATTTGGATAACGTTCAAAAAATGCATTATCTAAAATCATGCCTAAAAGGTGAAGCTTTAGCAGCAATAGAGGTTTTGCCTGTGTCAGAGGCGAATTATAACATAGCTATACAAACCCTTATAAAAGCGTTATCAAAACACGCGGTTGATCGTGCAAGATCACGTTATGGCTATAATAAATGCTCAAAATTTAAATGAGGGTGCTAAAATCACGCTACGTCAATTCATTGATGATTTCAATAGCAACTTAGCGGCTTTGGAAGTCTTAGGAATTAAAACGGATACCTGGGACGCTATTTTATGCGGTATTATTACATCCAAGTTGGATACCGAAACGAGGCGCGCATGGGAGGCTACATTAGATTCAGATGTACCCAAAATTCAACGATTTACTTAGCTTCCTCGAGAAGCGTTCGCGAGTTTCAGAAATTCTAAAACCCGCTGATAAACTTTCATCCAGAAGGCTCGCACCATTTCTAATTCTCAGCTTCGTAATAAGTCTAATAATAAACTACGTGCATCACTTTTAGCAACTAATAAGATCGAATGTGCCAATTGCAAACGAGCACCATAAAATACATTTATGCGCGGATTTCTTGAAATTAAGTGCATCAAATAGGGCTCAACGGGTCGCCCTACTAAAACTATGTCTAAATTGCTTAAAGCAGGGACACAATGTTTCTACCTGCCATTCGGCCAAATGCAAATATTGTGGTGAATCACACAATTCATTATTGCACGAGCATGCACCAGCGGCTCGAGATCAAGTACCAGCTGAGCAACCCAGCACCAGTGGCATAAATAATGAAACCACAGCAGTTTCAAATTTATGTTCAAATACATCTCAAGTATTATTGTCGACAGCTGTTGTTCTTGTCAATGATCGACATGGAAATCCACGCGAGGTGCGCTGCTTGTTAGATCAGGGTTCACAATTAAACATTATAAAGGAATCATTGTGTGACAGTTTAGGTTTAGAAACAAGACGCTCTTCCGTATCTATCACAGGTATAGGTCAATCTTGCAAGCAATTCAACGCGGTCGACTAACATTATTTACGTCAGATTTTGCCAAAAGGATCGATTGCGTGGTTCTACCAAGCATCACAGACAATGTACCCAGTATATCATTTAACACAAAAACATAATTATACCGCAAGGCGTAAAATTGGCAGATCCCAATTACAACGTAGCTCGCCCGGTTGAATTATTAATTGGCGTGGAACATTTTTATCAACTTTTAATGCGTAATCATGTCAAAATCCCTAATCATAATTTATATTTGCATGATACGGTTCTTGGGTACAT